>CM067080.1:20755039-20995039 GCA_033980235.1 Diadema setosum
TAAATTACAAAGGAAGGCAGAATAAACTGACCAGAAAGAATATAATTTATAACCGATGGAATCCCATTTTCTTTGCTCTTTTTTCCGCCAGTGATAAGTTTCACGTATTTATATATTGTTCAACAGGATAAAGTGGAAAAAAGACAAAGCAAACCAAACAAAAAGATTAAAAAGAATAGAATTGGGACAGAGATGAGGCGTTGTATGCATGCGCGGGGTGATAAAGAAATAAAGCGGAGGTGAGGTAGTATATGTATGATGGTCAAATTCGACTGACCAGTCCAGTCCTTTCACCACTCCTGTTTGTGTAAACGGATCCGTACTTTCAATGTGCGCATTGGTCGGTCTGGCGACACGAAACATGAGTATCATTGTATCCGTTGTGACCTGGTTGTCGTCTACGTTTGAAGGACATATCTGGAATGCCACTGTATTATCATTGTACATATTGTGGTAATGAGTGTAATCAGTTGGCATGTAAGACTGTTGTTGTTGTTTTTTTCTTGGGACTGGTTGTGTAGCCGACTCATAGGGGCTTCCATGTTGCATACCTATCCCAACAGTCACAGACTATAGTAGAGAATTACATCATCTTCTGTACAATATGCATGCCAGGGTGCTCCAGACACCACATACCACTTGTCCAGGGCAACGGAAACTTGCTGTGAGGCAAGTGAGATGACTTGGTGCTTGCCGCTTATGATACAAAGCCTTTATCCAGATATTTAAATCTGGGCAAGTAAGCAAGGATAGATTTTGCTCAGACTTATGTTTGTATATAATACTGAAGATTTTGGTATCATGATATTCTTCAAAACATCAACATCAAGTTCTAGACTCTTGTAAATAAATTCAGCAACATTGATTTATAAGTGTCAAATATTGTGAGGTCATATATCACCCTTTGTGCATGACAAATTTGTAAAAAAAAATAAAAATGATCAAATAAACAAAATGAAAATAGAAGGATTCACCTGCCAATCTCAAGACCAATGATACTTAGCTGTTGATGAGAGCAACATCTACAAATGAACATGACATTTATCTTTTGTAATGTTTACCGTCATCTTTTATCTTCTTTTGCCTGGAGTTTCAAGGCCAGATATACTTATTATCCTATGTGGTATATATCTGTCTCCTGTGAGCACCAGGTTACTGGCATATCATGTACTTCTCACAATACTTTAAAAGTTGGCTCTCCACTATGCTAATGTATTCATGTTGGGATATAAAGGGTAAAACTGATACAGACAGAACTTAACAATAAATTGTTATTATATCTTTTTTTTTTACTTTGTGATATTTGAACATGCTAGTATCTTGTAACGTCTTTGTATCAATGAATTGGTCCATACGTATGGGACATGATCAACCATGAGAGTGGAAAAAAAAGAGGCTAGAATAACTGTGCAGGTAATTTAACAATGATGATTAGCTCAGCATTTGATAGGTACTCAGCTTAGCTGTAAATGGTGCGTGAATGCTTCTCGTCTGGACGGGCACAATAATGCGTACTGAGCTATGCAATGTCCAAGTGTACAACATGTGAGTGTGCGTGTGTGTGTGTGTGTGTGTGTAGACATTTTGTCTTGCATAGGTGTGTATCGCTGTCCTCGTGGCAGTATCACACTACTCATTATACCCTTGAACTGGCCTTCATTGCTGAGAGAGAGAATGAGAGAAGGAAAGGGGGGGGGGGTGGGGAGGGAGAGAATAATAGAGTGGGGATGTTAACCCATCGAGGAGGGACTGATTTTGCTACAACACATATTTCCCATAGACTCTTGCCCATGTATACTCGGGACTCATCCTCAACAGGGTAAGGGAGGCAAGAGCTTGAATAGAGGGATGAAAAGGTGAAGATGTTTCAATATGGAAGGAGAGAAAAAAAAACAACAACAACAAGAGAGATAAGATGAGGAAGAAGAGAACATGAAAAAGTAAAGTACAAACTGTGATAATGAAAAAAGAAAGAAAAAAGAAAGAAAGAAGACAAGAGATGAGTGGAACGCAATGCAGCAGTGAATATGGGAGAAAATTTTTGAACTGGCAGAATGAAATATATTTAAAAAGAGACAGGAGGAAAAAAAGAGTAGGAAAATTTAGACACATATTTGCATTGAAAGAGAATTTGAGATATAACAGAGAGAGATAGAGAAAGAAGAGAGAGGAAGAGATAGATAATGAAATGACAGGTTAAATTAACCCATCGAGGATGAGCTGATTTTGCTGCAATACATGAAGAGTTTGTTTGCAAAAACCGATAAGTCCATATTTGGCAAATGGAGATATTTGCGATTAAAGGTCAAGAAAAATAAAGAGAATAATAAGAAAATTTTTACTTCTTTTGACCATAACTTTGAAAATATACCTTTATATGTAGTAACCAATATATCATTTAAAAGGTATTATTTTGTACTTTATGACAGAGATCGTACTTTAAAATCTTCAAAAATGGACTTATCGGTTTTTGCAAACAAACCCTTCACATGTTTCCCATAGACATCTTGCCCAGTCATACTCTAGACCTATCTCCGACAGGTTAAGAAACAAGACTAAGGAGATACAGACATTTTCCTCCTCAGTGGTGTAGGATGTGTGTATGTGTCTAGGATGAATAGCAGAAACCAAAGATGCAGTACAGAAGAGGGAAAGCCTAGCTAGGGCAATTATCAAATATAACTGAAGATGGATTTAGTATAGCCAATGCAAATGACAAGCAGAAACAGACATACAAGCATGCAGGGCAAAAACATGAGAGAAAAAGATCTTGAGAGAGAAAAGAAGGTGGATTTGCGAATTGATTAACAAAACGTATAAACACTTGAGTATATATATGTAAAAGAGAGGTACAAACATGAGATTAACAGAGGCCAATGGAGCAAACATAAATGGATTGGCAATTTTAAGACAGCAATCAGCAACATCAACTCAGGAGGGGGGGGGGGGGAAGTGGGCTGGGAGAAAGAACTATATTTTAGACAGACAGGCAGACAGACAGACAGACAGACAGGCAGACAGACAGTCAAATAATGTGTTTGTTTGTTTGTTTGTTTGTGTGTGTGTGTGTGTGTGTTTGTGTGTGTGTGTGTGTGTGTGTGTGTGTATCATTGTGTATGCATGTCTGGGTGTGCAGTGGGAGAGGATACTGGAATGTAATACCAGGAACCATGCTATAGTGATGGTGATGTGGTGTGGCCTAAATGGAGACTGGTATCTGGGTTAGATATCAAGTAATTGCAGTGCATTGTCCATAGGGTGTCATTGCGTGAGGATCAATTATGTGAGCCCACTCTTTTCAGGGTAGTCGGTGCGTGGGCAAGGTCAGTATGACACATAGATAAAGTATGGACCATATATTACCTCCAATGTGCATCTGTCAAACCAAGGTCAAGTTTTAATGGAACACTATGAAACTAGATTAATGAATCTTGAGGTCCAGTAACCCTTATATAATGGCTCGGGGCCACTAAAAATCTATGTCAGGTCATAAAATTTCAAAGACAGGCTTTCTTTTTTGGTGGCCTGATCTGGCACTTAAGATTCAAAATGAATTGTCATGTTTCTGTTTATTTCGGGCCACCAGATTTTCAGATTTAAAGGTAGGGAATCCCATTTGCATGCCTTAAATGAAGAGTTGTATAAATACAGTGGTATGTTGAAGAGAGTATCATTTTAGAAACTCCCACAAAGTATTGAAAGTGGAAGGTAACATTTAGTACATTTTTTTGACTGTTAGACTTTGAATTGAATTTTTTTGGGGGCTCACCGTAAATTCCAGTACATTACTAGGCTAGCTTTGCAGACCCATGCACTGCATGTGTGTTCATCATGTATATTTTGTGAAGAAAGTTCATCAACACAAGCCTCATTTCTATATACATTCTTGCCACACACTCTATATGTTATTACATCAGCTCTTGTACTTTTAGATTTGTGTTTATAGATAACAAATACGAAGACTGCAACAAAAAGGCTTAATGTGGCTGACACACAGAACTACTGAGTAGTTGACTTTTGTGCATTATTCAAATTTTAGATAACTGTTGACTTCCAAATTTCTAAGCAGTGGCCGAAGCAAGTCCCCTGAGGTTCATATTTAATGTTTTGCTGCATTTTGGGAGGTCTGTAAAAGGTATCCCCTAGTGGCCCAAATGGGCCACCAGAGAGAGAAAAGAAAGTGAGTGATAAGCCTTACATTATTCATATTGTTCTATTGTCAATTTCATGGATGTGTGTACCCCACAGATTTTTACATTCTCAAGTTTGTTCTATTACCAAACAATTTATTGTTCCATTTCCCAGCGTGCTTTTTGTAGGAGATAGTATGCTTGACTGAGAATATTGATTACTAATTACTGTTCATTCCTTTTTTTTTTTTTGGGGGGGGGGTTCTTTTCTTCTTTTGTTGCTATCAGAATGATTTATATTTGTAGGAATGAAAAAGGTAGACATAATGTCTACTGTCTGTCTAAAATTAGGTTGCTGTCTGCACGGAGAATATTTGCTGCAGCAAAATGAAAGTGTTTTTGGTTGTGTGTTCCTGATGGGATTTTGCAGGAAATGACATCACATATTAGTACAATATGAGCAATTGTGTAGAAACTACACAACATGTATCTACCTATCTTCTACCAATTGCAATGTGATGACCAGTTGGGCAATGTTGGGGGGGGGGGGGGGGTTAGGATTTGTTGTAATGTGCGTCACAGTCATATGAGCTGGTGTTAGATATCAATATATACCTGGGAATATCGTCCTAACCTTTAAAGACAGTCCGACACAACAATCAGCTATTTCGTGATGTGCTTTTCTGTATGTGCATTTTTGAGGCAATAGACCTGAGTCTTCCTTCACTAGACAATGGTCTGTTTTGTTATGACATTGCAATAGTGCCAGAAAAGACAATATTCTATTGCGCCCAGGAATTCTTTACCTGGAAATGGAAATGAACGATTGAGATCATGGGCAGTGATTTATTTCGCATATTACTCCTATGGAGTAGAAAACTTCAGAACTACGGTCTAAAGATGTACAAAAATGTATGTGAGTAAGTCTGATGAGAGGCTTTTTATGATTTTTTTTTCAATTTCCCATTAAGTAAATCATTTCATTATTAAAGACTTTCAAATGCATTTTCATACTGGTGAGCTAGAGGAAATGATATACACATTTTCTTCTTGTTCATCATTATTAGGTGATATTAATAAAGATCTATTATGCTCCCACCTATGATTCTGAACTACATTTCCATTTCCATTTCCATTTCGCCCATTATTATATTACTCCTTTCAATACTTCCAGTAATATACATATTTTGTAGGTTATCAAATTGTAGATTTTTCCTTTCTTTGGTGTGTCTTAAGTTGAGGTTAATAGATGTTTCTTTCATTAAAAGTACCCTGTCTCAAAACATTGATAGGGAGATAAACAAAATTGATTGATGTGATTGCATGGAATAGAAAATATTCTTAAATCTCTCAGGAAGATATGAATTTATGCAATAAAACACTTGTCTATCACTCTTGTTGATTTGTGGAAATCAGTCTGACATCTATTTGCAAATAAAGAATAACAAAAAAAAAAATAGAGATTGAATTATTAATCAGTAGAGAGGGGAAAAGTATTGATGGTATCCAAATGTACGTGGCTTGGTTACAAAATTTCCTGCTGAATTTTTGTGTATGGTGCTTATTAATTATGAAATTGATAAATCAATAAATCGTTAATTTCCCAACCTTCCCACCCCCTCCCTCAATCGAGGCACCTGTGCGAGATACAAAATTATAAATCTGGGTAGCCAACATTTATCCACCGCCTCATTTACACCGACACGCCAGTGTCACCCTGCTATTGCCACGGCGATGGGTAAGCATGAATGCCGAGTGCGCTGCGTGTAGAGTTTAGCCTTTCCACCAGTGTCTATAATTAGACGGACACTCACTGGAAGGCATTTGCTGTTGGTTTTGTTATTTTCTATTTTTGCCTTGCTTGCCTTCCCGCTCACATGGCGTAAGCTCATGCCTATAAGCTTGGCTATATAGCGAAATCTAATTTTCTGGTTATATGCCATTCCTCACCGCTGGGCGTATTGGACTATTGGAATCTTGATGGCATGTGTAGACCAGGTAAGGTTGGAATCAGTGCAGACCATAATTATGGCTTTGCTGAGAAAATTTGGATATGTATGTGACAATGTGTTGTGCGTTTGTTTTGATAATTTGTAATTTTAATTCATTGAGCTCATGAAGGATAGTGGTTTCATTTTATCATTCATGGGTGGGCACAAAATGTGATATTAAGTGGTTTATCGTTAATCTGCAAGTAGGCCCTATATAGAGTGCATTTGATGTTATGTTGAGTAGATTTGGAGAATGTATTAAAAATGGAATTGACCTGGTTTTCATATGGAGAAACGAGTGTATTGATAAAACTGGATATGTGTAAAGATTGGTATTGATTGGTATATGTGTGCAGTATCTGATACCATGTACACGTCTGTGTGCAGCATGTATTACTTTGTCGTTGGTGTGAACTTGAGTGATTTCGGCCATTGCTATTGTACCTCTTCGTTGAACTTACATTATGTGAATGTTTCTTTCTTTACATCAATGAAAATACATGTAGGTGATGAGATGCATATTTAGGAAGAAATAGCAAAATCATTTCATAGAATTTCTTCTATACTGTGATCTGCTTTAAAAAAAAAAAAAAAGGTTCCTTCTAGTGTTGAGATTTGTATGTCATGGTGTATTTTTTGTTTGTTTTGGTAGAAAGTGTATTTTCATGTTTCAAATACAGAGATAAAGAAACAGATGTAAATTGTAGATTTTATGCTCTTGACTTAGAGGGAGTTGTATGATCACTTCAAAAACTCAAACTGTAGGTATGTAACAGTGTGTCTAGTATCAATTTTCATATTCTTTTATTTACTGCACACTGCAATTCAATATGAACGAGAGAGAGAGAGAGAGAGAGAGAGAGAAGGGGATGAAAAAAAAAAAGATTAAGAGAAGGAGGAAAGGGAAATATGCATAAAACCTCCCAAAAATTGTATTTAATCTAATGTGGAAACATAAATAGTAAATTCATTTACTATCAAATGTGTACAGACATGCTCACATTGTGGGTGCAATAAATTTTATACGCTTTAAGCATCAAAGGCCCATGATAGCTATTCAGTCAATATTAGCCCTTCTGCCTTATCTGCGAGATTCTGCGTGTTGTGATTGTTTTTTGATGTATTTTTTTACAACCCAGACAATGTTTGCAGTAGGGAGAACAGGTGTTTACGCCACGCTAGTTTGAACACAGGGTGCATTTGAGCATTAGTAACCTTTGTACGTATCTGGGATATAATGATGATACAGCATGCATATGCTGTTTCCAATTACAACCCACATACCTCCAGGCCCATAACTAATGCTGGAGATTTTTTAATAATCAGATTAAATATATGGACAATGCTGATTAAAGCTGGAGATAATTCCTACATTGTGTTTATCAACAATTTTTACACAAGCACTTTTTCATGGTAGTGGCCCTCTATCGGTGTAAAAAGACATTCCAGAAGCAGTTTCAAAGATGTTTCGATAAGTACAAATAATTTTTATTAGCCTATTTCCTTATGCATTAAAATGCACTGGGAGGCAAAATAAAAAATCTAGCATTTATGAGCACTAAAATTGCATTATGCAGATTATTCACTAGTCAAACCATTTTTGTTCAAGTATCAACACACTGGGTCGCCCAACCTATTATTTTCTAAAACACGCAGGCACACACACAAAAGTGTCCAGTGTTTATAGGTGATTATTCATATTACCTTTTACTCATCGTGATAACTAAAAGTCAACCAAATGTAGTAAATGACGACCAACAACACACATTTGTACCTTCTTATGCTCAGACAAAATATCCTCCTTATACACCACCGATAACATGTCCAGAGATTGGACATGTGAACACACAATAACATACTGCCTGACCACACACACCCCTTTCTCCGCAGACGGTGCATCAATCACACCTCCATTCTCATCGAGGGCATATTATATCTGGAACACAGTTTGGGGACACAGATGTTCAGCTGTGTGCTCACAATTGTGAACCCCAGAATTGATGTCAGGGAGAAATCAAAGGAAATACTTGAAACGTTGACCCTGCATACACTGAGGAAAATGTACAAATACAGTTGTGGCATTTCAAGAAAGAATTGTAAATATTTGTACAAGTTTTCTCACTTGTAATCAAATCGTTTGATCAAAAATGGTTCACATCTCTAAAGTGTAAAGGAGAAATATCAATTCCAGGATTTTTTTTTTCATGACCATACCTGTGTAATTCTTTTTTTTTTTTTAACTTCTTGCTTATGCACTGTATGATTAGTCTTCATATTAATGAATGGTTTGCATCACAGTCTTTTATTTGTTTAGCAAACCTGAATAACTTCTTACAAGACATGTTACTTTGGCTTTATCAATTAATCTGTCTTTATATCTGATTTACCTGCAATGAAATTCATATGCAGCAGAGCAAAGTTTGTTGATGCAAACATTGGCTGTACTAAAAACAACAACAACAGATTTAAACATGAAAAATTTCTGATTCAGTTTTCCACCTTGCTCGATCTTATCTCAAGGTTGTATTCTACTCACTGTCACTTGAGCAATAACGATGGAATTTGTCTCCTGCCGTCCAATCAGGTTGCGTCGTTCGGAGACTGAGGACACATCTGACGCGGCGGATCGGCTGATCGCCAGGCACAGGAGACGGAAGAGCAGCGTGGATAGCTCCAGTGATGTGTTTGATTCGCCAGGCAGGAGTGGTAAGCAACAATTCCAAGGTTTTAAAGCAATCAGTGTGTTTGAGGTCCCAGCCACAGCACTATTTATACACAGACATGGGACTTTCAGGTAATATAATCTAGCATGAAATGATTTTCTCTTTTTTGTTTTGTTTTTTAAGTTCAATTCATGTATTTCCCATCGTTTGTTTTTACTTATCTTCTTATTTATGTACTTATTCATTTAGTTGTTTATTCACTTATTTAGTTGTTTAATTATCTATTTATTTATGCATGAATTTATTTGTTTATTTATTTATTTATTCATTTATTTATCTATTTATTTATTTATTTATTTATTTATTTATCTATTTATTTATTTGTTCATTTATTTATTTATCTATCTATCTATCTATCTATCTATCTATCTATTTATTCAGTCAATTATTTTACAAGCATGATTTGGGAAAGAGAATAAAAGAGTGTATACCTCAGTACAGAAGGAATAGAGAGGGAAATTAAGTCTTCATGTGCTTTGAGTGTTGATTGGCACAGAAAACCTCATAATGTTGTACATACTGTCCACAGTCCCTGGTATAGAAAGGGTTAAAGGATGTGTGGGATCTTGCCCTTATTTCTGTGGTAATGTAATGTTTCACAGTCACTGTGCCACTTGAGTTTAGTAAGCTGGCACCATCTTGCTTCTGTAACGATGACACACACTCAGATTTGTCTTTTGTTGCTTTGATCATGTTAACCTTTCATTGGCACCATGTGGGCCCTTTGAATGTGTCACTCCATGCTAGACAAAATTGCACTCCTTTTGCGATTCAAGGGATTTCCCAGTTCCAGACAATATCTGTTCTATTTTCCAAAGATTTCTCATTGTTTTTGTTGTTTATTATTGCTCTGTCTCATGTTTGTAAAAAAAAAAAAATATTAGATTTTGTGATATATCGACACAACAGAGGGAAGGACAAAAAAAAATATGCTATTGCTCAAGAAAATTGTGACTTGTGCACTATTTAAGCTAATCAAGCTTAACCAGTTGAAGACGGACTGACTTTGCTACGACACGCATTTCCCATAGACACCTGCCCTAGTGTACTCTGGACGTGTCCTCAACGGGTTAATCTCTATGACCAAACACAAATAGACAAACAGACAAACTTCATAAGATTTTCCATGCACTCCTCACTTATCATTCTGATCACCAATTCTTAACCCATTGAGGAGGAGTCCTGAGTATCCGCTCAGGCAAGTGTCTGTGGGAAATAAGTGTTGTAGCAAAATCAGTCCGTCCTAAACTGGTTAAAAGTCAATATCTGAGAAACAGTACTAATACAATGATTAATTAAAAGCAGAAAAAAAAAGGTTTATATTTCACACAGTTCAATTTGTAGGAATATAAAATATAAAATCTATACAGTACTTTCACATCATTCTCAGAAATTGAGAGGTCGTTGCAGGAACTTGTTCATCAAGGCATGGGGGAATCTTGCTGCAGGAATCATTTCCTTGCCATCATGAAATTAGCATCTCTGGATATCACTACATTTAAGATATTAGAGAAAGGTTAGATATAACTGGTTAACTTCATCAAAAATCTGCACAGGCTTGGAATGTGAAGAAAAAAATATTACACAAATTTGCCAATTTGAGAGAGAATTGGAACTCTATACTCTTCTTAAAGTTTTGTGTTGCCAATATAGAAATCAGTTATAGATTTCACAAATAGGGAGGTTATTTCAATACTGTGACAAAAAATGACAAAAATAAATAAACAAACAAACTGCAATTTGAACAACAAAGCGCTCAATGAAGGATTTTAAAGTCTTAGTATTAAGTATTAATAATTGATAAGAATATTATGATAAAAAGAAGTAGGATAAAAACTACTGAAATGTGGTTTTGGGGGACTTGATTGGTTGACTCTTTGTGTGCTGTGAGTGCCAACTGGCAGAAGAAAAAAAAAAAATAGCATAGCATTATACACACTGTCCAAAGTCCCTGGCATAGGAGGGGTTAAAGGGGTCAACAGACTTTCAACACTAAATGCTACGTAGTGACTTACATATGCCCAGATATTTCTATACGCAATGACACAAGTTTGCAATTATGTTAATGTAAGTCATAATTGCTCTATGGAGATTAGATCACATTCCTGTGGAGGTTTAAGCGTCAATATTTTTGTGTACCTTCATCCTAAAGAATGGTGTGCCAATAGAGTTTGTTTGTTTTGAT
Source organism: Diadema setosum (assembly GCA_033980235.1). Lineage (NCBI taxonomy): Eukaryota > Metazoa > Echinodermata > Echinoidea > Diadematoida > Diadematidae > Diadema > Diadema setosum. The sequence goes on from CM067080.1 coordinate 20,766,069, forward strand.
CTTGGCTGTGGAATGATCTGAGCGTATTGTCAAACAGAGTTCCATCAGCACATGGTTTTGTGCAGATTACAGAAGAAGAATCAAATGTCTGTGGTGAAAAATATGCATCATCCAGATCTACAATTGTGGTGGAATCTTCAGGTTCATTGCAAAATAAGGTTTTGGAATATGAGCAGCAATGCATGTTTCAGAGTAAGTAATAATTTTGTCTAATGCAAACTTCACTGATCAGCACAATACGTGTCATTCTGGGGCATACTTTCCTTCACCGGCAGGTGTATACAATGTACATGTATGTAGAGCATCAAACCAAGTACCAGTGAATGGCACAAGTCTGTTGTTCTGTTCTGTTATCCTGTATTAAGTTAGCCTGTTGAGGACGAGTCCTATACTCAGGCAGGTGTCTATGGGAAATGCGTGTTATAGCAAAATCAGTCCGTCCTCAAAGGGTTAAACATGGTAGGTTCTGTGTGAGATTTGTAATTTTTTTGCCATTGCATGATGGGATCATCTAATATATGTTATTACCAGGATCATGAGGGAAAAAGAACAAAATATCGACAAAATATCTCTACAAATTATGTCCAAGTGTATGGGCAGTTGACTATTTGATGAATTAATTAATCATCATATCTTGTAAAACATACTTTCAAACTTATTGTTAACATAATTATATCAGTATCATCAAATGTGACCGGCGACAACGGTTTCAGGCAAAAGTCAGGAATTTTGAAAATTCATTTTTTTCACTGAATCACATTGCCCATTTCCTAAGCTTTGCATTGATATAAAACACTTGTATTCTTCGGCACCATAAGTGGGCATAGAAAGTGAAAAAAAATGCACTTTTTAAGTTGTTAGCCTGACAAAATTGCGAGAAAACAGGCTTTGAAGATTCACCTCTTTCTCAAAGACAATGTCCAAGCGGCGATGCGAGGGGAGAATCACCCATCCGTACGATGGTGCCAATCGATGTTAAGCTCCGCCTCTAGCAACCACATCGCCTTCTGATTGGCTCACTGAGAGAGTCAAATTTCTCGGGCACCTTCCTCGGAGCTCAACGTATGGAGCCGAAAAACAATGCGTTTCGCTCGGGTTTGTTTACAGTACGTCTTTCAACATGGCGAATACGATAATTGCACGTACAGCTGTATGGTGTACATGTACATGTGTATTTGGTGCACGCATTACGCAATGGCATCCACACGCCATGACCGTGTGCATGTAACAGGAGCGGTGGCGAATCCACACTTTTACAAATCGCGTTTTCATTGTGGTTGATTTGTCTATATTATCATTGGCGACCCTTTTGAAGGCAGAAAATTGCTAGTGCTGGCAAGGGTCACGCTTCCTGTTTGTTTTGCTTTTACAAGACATGCATATGTTGCTTTGTTCGGTGGTGCTAATTAAATTAAAAGAAACAAACAAACAAACACGACTTGTTAGTTTGGTGCGATCTTGACGTGTAGTATTTGCATATAATAAGTCACATGTGACCACTCTTTTCCTCTCATCTACTTTCCATTGAGTCAGTCTGCTGTCACAATTTTTACTACATGTACAAGTAGACAAATTTGAGAATATCTAGTTTTCTTTTCACACGGTTATGTCATGCTACATGATTTTTGTTTCACTTCCGTTGTCGAACATTGCGGTAGAATACAGTAGTTTGGATAGAAAGCCAAACGAAGAGCACGCACTACAGAGCGAGCGTATATGAACCACTATGGCAAGAACAATGGAGCAGGTAATCGTGCACGCGTGGACAAAGCATTCCCCAAACGCTGCAACTGGTGTCTCCGAAAGCCGAATTATGTAAATGTATGCGACGCACCGGCCAATCGCATGCGAGACCCTGCGTCGTAGCAACGCTGGGGATATTGGCGCGGCATTCGAAAGAAGCTGGAAACTGACAAGTGCGATCCAACATACATGTAGGGTGCTTAAAATTCCATTTTCGATAGGAAAAACTTAGTCTTATGCTATGAAATTTAGTGTAGATGTAGAAAACATATCAAAGATTCGATTTCTGCAAAAAACCTAAATCGACAAAAATAATGGTCAAAATCTTTGTACCCCGCCTAGGAGGGAATTTGCTCTTGCGACTTTTGCCTGAAACCGTTGTTGCGGGTCACAAATGTATTAGGGTGGGATTTCACGGAGCACGCGAACGCTTTGCGAAGGACGCGAATGACAAAATCCAACATTCGGAAAAGTTTTTCTCCGAATGTTTTCCGACAATGAAGCCGAAAACTATTCTTGCGCAATTTGTGCGAAGTTCCCACGACGTATGTGCGATTGTCGTGTGTATCATTGCTAAAGTACAGCATGTTACGTACACGAAGAACACGCGACGGAAATGCGAACAACGAAACATTTTCAATAATCATGGGAGAAAATGTAGCAAGTAGAGGTGGAAGCAAGAAAAAAATCAACTCAAAAAGCTTTCTTGAGTTGAATTTTTTTTTTCTTTCCTGTATTTCTCCTTTCTTTTTCTCTCATTTCTCTATCGTGTGTTTGCCTACATTTTTCCCCCTAGGACGTATCTCCACTAGTAAAGCATTTGTTCTTTTTTTTTTGCAGTTCCTCCAACACATAATCTCTATAGTTCAAATGAAATTTACATACTTAAGATTGATTTTAAGTGTATTCTGCGATTTTTTTTTGTATATCAAATATTCTTTCTCTTTGCTAGTCTTTAATTTCTTTCGTTACTATAGTTGTTAATATTTAATTGTTTGATGTTTAGATGTATACTACGATTTTTATTTGTAGAAAACGTACAGGGCATACATCCCCCAAACGTGCGCTAAACGTTCGCGAGAATGTCTCAAAAGGTACGCGAACAGTTCGCGATTACGTCGTAAAATGACCGGAAAAACTTCGCAGATTTCGCGTAACATACGCGAGACATTCTCCGAAGTTTCGGAGTCTGTTTGGGGTTTCACGAACATTTTGCGAACATCGCGCGTGTCTTGCGAAGGTCTTGCGCATATGACGAAGCTTTAAAGACACTTTCGAGAACAATTCACGAGCAAATCCCGACTAGGTGTGCGGAAAAGGTTCGCAAAAAATTTCAAACTTTTTTGAAATTATCGCCGAAGTAAAAACGACATTCGCGAACAATTGACGACGCTTCCGAACCCTCACGTTTGTTTGGCGATCTTTTGCAGACTAAAATGCGAATGCTGGATTTTGCCATTCGTGTCATTCGCAAATCGTTCGCGTGCTCCGTGAAATCCCACCCTTACTAATATGTTAGTATGTCTCAGCCCCCGAATGGCCCTGGAAGCATTATGCTTTCAGGTTGTCTATTTTCTGTTTGAGCAGCTATTTCTCTGTATGCCCCAGATCTTGATCAGATTAATAACAGCTACAATAATAAGATTTTTTTTTTTTTCATCCCCCACACAGCAATTTAAGATATTCAAACATAAATGCTGTGATCAGAAGTTGGACAAAAATCACATAAGGTTAAAGGTCAGAGGGAATTGAACGTTGGTTTAAAATGGGATCATTTTCCAGGTGTCCATAGTCAACAAACATTCTTCGTATGTTAATGTATGTTAATGTTTTAAACCGTTGAGGACGGACTGATTTGAATTTGCTATTACACATATTTCCCATGGACACCTGCCGGAGTATACTTGGGACTCGTCTTCTAAGGGTTAAAGAGTCACATTTGTTGTGGTATACAGTGATTGTTTAAGAAGCAGAGGCACCCCAGTTGACCATGTATATGTGACTGTGCATCACAAAGCGAACGGAAAGTCACACACAGTGATTTTGTTTGAGGACTGAAAATAGGTGAAATGGGTCAACCTTGCCAATATTGAGTTTTTCATATTTTCTGAAAGAGCAAGTCTTCTTCTACATTTTGTTAAAGTTTGGGATCATAAAACAAAGTCAAATAGGAAACTTCGTTTTAGGCAGTTTTTCTCAAACACTTTATCGTAGAACAGTGTGATTAGATGTTCCTAATAGAGTTCCCTTTTCATTTCTCAAAAACCCTGTACACACTCTTCACTTTCAACTCTATCTTTTGAAAGGATAATGCTACTGCTTTGAAAGTTGGCATCAATCATGGACAAAATATGTTGATAAAGCATGCCTAATTTCAGCTTAATCTGATAATTCCTTCATTGTTATTGCTCCGATGGTTAACACCCTGTTTTCTGTCCCATTCACGGCACTTCTAGTGTGGTTTGGAAAAGATTAAGCACTTGAATCGACTCTTTACTTCAGAGCCTCTTATCTCAGTTCACATTTTTCCGGAGTGTGTGCTTTCTTTCCAATATTTAGAATAGGTTATGAGAGTCACTTTGAACTGATGTATACATCATTTTAAAGCTAAGAGTCTGCTCTTTCAGAATCTGCCCTTTACTAACAATCCATGTCTGGCAACTTTTTGTTGGTTTTTTTGGTGCAGGGTCACATACATTGTATGGTACTGTATTTGAATAACTCTGGTTTATTAACTCATTGAAGACTAATCCAAAGTATACTCAGGCAGGTGTCCATGGGAAATAATTATATGCTGTTGCAAAATCAGCTAGTCCTCGATGGGTTATTTTTTCCCCTTCAATTGACTGTGTGTAAAAGGATCAGTGGGTGTGACAAAGATGGTGAGATATTGTGAGGAAACTTTCACAGAATACAGACTTTAAGGATGCATTTCATGAAGAAAATCTTAAAAGAAAGTGAAAATACCTACTTCATGTGAGAGGATGGAGGAAAATATCCTCACCTTTCAGTATGCCTCCGAAGGAAATGTGATTAAGTAATTAATTAGTTGAGGATGGAGGCTGTAGGCGAAGGAGTTCAAATGGGATTTGAAGTGTCAATGGGAGATATAGCCAGAATCAGTTTTCAGCAGGGAGGATGATGTGGTATATACTGTAAAAGTGGATATTTTCATGTGACTAATTTTTTGCACTTGGCTTGGTAAGAAGGGTTTCGTGTGTTTATAATTCCGTGGAATCAATACATCACGCACAGGAACGTATGGCAAGCAAAAATATTCACGTGCTTTTATTTTCGCAGTACTTTCTGGTTGCGCAAAATGTGCGGAAATTTCAACACTGCGAAAATTTTTGCGGTGAAATTTCAACACCGCGAAAATTTCTACTTTTACAGTAGTTAGTCTTAGAGGGTTGAACAATGAATCAACTTGTCACTACCTTAGCCTCACCATTGAAGTATAGGCGTTCTATGATTAGGGCAGGGAATAGCACAATTTCTTTACCATTAGCTTCATATTCTCTCTAAATCTAATGTTATATGAATCTTTTCCTACCTTTAAATATGCAATATGATAAATGTAGTATTGATAATACTGATAGTGATGTTAATGGCACTACTGATACTACAGCTTTTATACTAATCTTTCCTACCTTTAAATATGCAATATGATAAATGTAGTATTGATAATAATGATAGTGATGTTCATGGCACTACTGATACTACAGCTTTTATACTACTCCATAAAAATGATAAGAATGATATAGGAAATGGCAAATTTGTATTGAAGGAACAATGGAAATTATGACAATAGTTAAAAGTTAAGTTAGAAAATGAACATGGTCTTTTTTGCACTTATCTTTTTTATCTGCATATCAAATACTTTAAATTTACCAATTTCTTTGTGTATCTAGGTTTATACTTTAGTTATTTACTATGCAAACTGTTTTTGACACCATCTATAATTGCAAAAATGTTTCGCAGTGGTTTTATGTTCACGAGTTTGTGTAAGTCATTCGATCTTTGCAAAAGTAACAATGCACCAAAAATTGTTTTGTGTAACATAACTGCAATGTCAATGCTTTCTCTGATAGGAAAGAAATTCCTTTGCTTCTTGGAAATAAATGATATATCTTATTTCCAAGCAAAATCTTATGATGTGTGGAGTTGGCCTATAATATTGTGATGCAGTTTTCCACACAGTGGAATCCAAGGACCATTTTATCAAAACTGCACATGTGTGTACATGGTAGAAAACATTCATATTCTGTTACATGTAGTTTATAGTTTATGTTAGATGTCAAACTTGAAGTGCATAGTGACTGAATCGCTGGGCAAAAAGATGTCAGAAGTGTACACATCTTCTTTCATCTCGGGAACGTGGAGGTTTCCTGTACCAGTCTTCCTACTATACAGTATACCTCCTACAAAGATTCAGGTGATGGATTTGTAAACACTGCGAATCCCTCTACAAACAGAGCAGACAGGCTTTGCCCATCACTGTGTTTATTCCATGATTAAAGCTGGATACGGTGACTTGATCATGATAGATAGACTGCATCTTCTTCTCTGGCAGCCATTGCACATTGGAGTTTCTGTAAAAGGTCAAGCCACTGGCTGCCAACTCATCTCATGTGAACTTAAGTCCAACACAGCTGCACATGATAGAGGCATGTAGGGGGTTAAACATGAAGTGATGATGGCAGTGTTATGTGACTTGCTGAGAGTCAATGCAGACTGCCTCAGTGTTAAAGCATAACTTTTCATAAATGTCAAGTTGAGTTTACAGGTGTACCACATGTGGTCCCTGCAGAGTTTACGGGGCATTTTTAAGATTTACTGGCTTTTGTTTTTAGTTTTGGTTTTGTGTCAAATGTCTCTGCCCTTATTCATGAATTGTGAAGCTGTCTGTGTGTGGGTGGGGTGTGGGCATGGGGTGAAAGCAGAAATGGGTTTAATATGATTTCTAGTAAAGTTACTCCTGAAAACACATTCTCTTTCAGAGTTTGATGTTTGGTTGACATTTGTTGCCAATGTAATTATGTTTTGTTGTGGTTTATCAAAATGTGATAAAAGGCAATTTATATTCAACTTCACACTTGCAGGTGGTACATGTAGGTATAGAGATTACAGATCAAAATACGTTTGCAATGAAAGTAATTTGGGTGATGAAGTAAAAGGTAACCCTGCAAAAGTCTTTTAGATCTTATCTGCATCAAGCTCATGTATTCTTTCCTTCAAGTTAAATTTCATATTTCTTCATCATCAAATATGAGCAGATGACACTATATGAAACATTTGAAGAATATTCAAATACAAACATTTGTAGTTGTTGGTCTGCAAAGTGTATGTTTTACACACCCTCTTTTAAATGTGCATATATGTGAATGATACCAAAGATTTGGGTGTTGTGGAGAAATCATGTCTACGTTGTTTATTGTTTTCCTCCTCCTGTGTCTGCTGCTGTTCTGACTCTTTTCTCACACATTTTTCTTCACCCAATTTGTACAGCATCCCGTGGTCGCCATGACGACTACAGCGATTCAGACTCGGTAACCAGCTCCACTTCCATTGACAGACCAAGCCGTCATCAGAGCCTCAAGTCCGACCGGAGTGGCGTGAGGGAGGCAAAGCGGAATTCTGACACAAGTGAGTATCCATGGAAACGGACTAATCATGCCCCAGGGTATCAGACAAGCACAGTGTGCTGTTATCAGTTGAATGCATCGATAGTGATGCACCTGTGATGAGCAAATGCATTTGATCAGACAGCCTCCTTTCTGACAGTTAGGTAAACAATAGATTGATAATGCAAACATTGCAATGATCACAATCAGACTGATCCTTGTTTTTTGGTAATTATGCATTTCCTGATTCTTCAAAAGGAACAGATGATGAAATGCAGAAATCCAGAATCATTTGAAGTGTCTCATGCTCACTCAGATTGTTTATTTTGCTATACATTTTGATGACATCTCTAAACAAAAAACCAAGCACTCTCAGAACACTTTTTCAAAGATGCAAAACTTTAATGTTTATTCAACGCTGATAATTGCAAATAAGCACACTAAAGCTATCACGCCAGCAGATCTAAACCCAAAAGCAAGAGTTTCTACAAGGATGTGAGATACGTCTTACATTGTATGATACTATGTGTCACTGTATGGCTGGCACAGTGCTTTTCACTCATGATTGCTGTGCAAATGAATAAGAGATATTGGAAGGATATAACTTCATCACACAGTTCCCTTGGTTCATTTGTGTTTACAACATACATGTTGTGTTGAGTTTGTAACACTCCAACTGTTTGTGGTGCAACTTGCAAATATTTCTGTCTTATAATGAGATTCCCTGCAGGATTTGTTCACATCATTCCCTTTATTTCATGCAAGTTTGTGTGTCGCAATGGCTCCTGGTCATTGACTGTATTATACCCTTGCCATAACATTTGGGAGGAATGTTCCAAATTAGGCTGAAAACGTCTGGAGAGGGTTGACAACTTGATTATGAACGTCAGATCTGGTGAGGACCGAATATTTGACATCTCCGGCTCACTTGTGAAGTCTCCATTAACAGCATCCTGTTGGTGTATTTGCGTGAACTGGATATCAGCTTAGAGAAGCTGTGCTGTCTTGCTTTTTTTTTGCCCCTATATTTTCTTCTCTTACACATTACTCATGTTATGACATACAAAGACATGAAAACCAAGAAAAAAAAAATAACTGCATATTTGCCACTTCTTAGCATCCGCAAAAGAAGCCAGGGATAGCATCTTGCTGATGATAAAGAACATAAATAATCTCCTCGCCGCGGCAACGGATGGTGATGCAGAGGACAGGAAGATCAAGCTCGCGCCGGGGGTCAGGAACCCCGACGACAGTGACAATGATGTCGATGACTCCGTGTTTGACGATGACAATACGATATCAAAGGAGCATAAGATTGGTGAGATAGCACTGAGGTGGAACGAGATGGTGGTGGTATACTGAGCTGCACTTCGTAAAGAAAACTTTTCAACTGAAATTCTCTTTCTCACATTAACGCATCCCTTCCTCTAACACCTGGATGTGTCTTGGGAGAACAGAAGTAGCCTAATAGTCACGCTTTCACTCCTGTATCCTTTATGTATATATAAAAAAAAAAAAAAAAATGGCCATGCTTACTTCACAACTTAAAGTGGATATACTAGGGGTTCACCCTTTAAGGTACTGTTTATCATTGGCAGCAGTGATTTAAAAAGATATTCAAGTTATCACATTTGATGCATATGTGTAGGTCAGTTGTATTACAAAACATCTCACTATCTAAAAACTTTGCAATACGCCCAGAATATAAGGAGACATCACTATTTTTCTTACTAAATCATAACTGTATACGGTTTAGTCTGGAAACAGTTCTATCATAACTACTGTTCGCATTTTGTGTATTTAACAATAGTTAACATTGATTACTCTGATTAACTTTTTTTTACCCTGGTTGGTTCTATCCCTAACTCACATTTTAGATCTATTTTGAAGTGCTAAAGCTGTTTTTTTTTTGTTTCATGGTAAACAATGCCTTTAACTCTCAAATTAACCAACAATATGTTTCATTATATCAATACTGAATTTAGGAGTCATTTGGGCCAAAAAGGGATGTGTAATGATATTTGATGCTTCTCGAAGTCCTCTAAGGTATGGCCTATTGTTTTGTTTTGTTGTTTACCTGTATTACCAATGGATTTTTTTTTTTCCAACTTGTTACATCCCTGTCTCGAATTGTATGCAGTATCTTCTCACAACTGACAAAGCAAGAATGTGTTATCATTTGACAACAACATTCAAGTTACAACTATCCGACACTCCATGATAGAAGTGTTCATGAAATGGAACAACTGTGCAATATGTGTTTTATGGTAAGGGTATAATCATGATTACAAGTAAAACAATCTTGAGCAAGTAGATCACTAGACGCAATACTGTGGGCTGCATTGAGATTGATGGCTATCTCTGGGGGTTATGTAGTATCCGCTCTGGGCTAGTTCTGTGCACCATCTGATCACGACGCCATTGATGCTGGACCGAACACGAAGAGATGCGTCAACAATCTCGTCTGCGTCTCATTAACCCAGTTCCGTGAGAGCAGATGGACGGCCGATAACTTTTCCAGATATTACGTACTGTGGTATCACTACCTGGTATAAACCCCCTGGCGGGATTGGCGTGAGCAACCAGCTACTGACTGGAATGTATAAATTCTGTCCGCAGGAATGCAGAGTGGGGTTACAATGTAGCTTGCAGGCTGAGCAGGGTGTTGTCATGGAAACAGAGGAGACTGGGGATGCTGTAAATCAAATTTGAAGATTATTTTTGGTTGTGTGGTGGCAGACAAGGTGCAAAGTAATCCATGTTGCCATGGTAGAGGCATGCACCTTTTTACCTTGTTCTTTTCTAATGGATAAAATCTTCATGCTATTGTCTGTTGTTTTTATTTTAGTAAATGATGTGCGTGTTAAACCTGTCACACCTTACACAATTCATGTGTGATAAATGCATTTAGCTTTTTTGAAGACATACCAAATGATATGAATATGTTTGGGATGATGCATTACAGCATTGCATATACACATATATCTGTACACAGTAACCATTAAAAATACCAACAACAACAGACAGGTATTATTGCACAGTGCATTCTTGTTATAACAAATATGTTTATAATTCATAGTACAATGCAGTAGAAATTCATGTCCCAAAATTTTCATCTATGTAAATTCATGAACTTCATTTTTCTGGTATGACAAACTTTGATATTACCAAAGAAAACTGCATGTCCAGAGGACTTGTAACAGAAGTGACCTGTATAGGGATTCTTTGGTCTTGTTATGACAAGCGTTTAGATATGGTACTAGAGGGTGACTGCTGATATGTGACCCGCTACAACAAAAGGATCTGAAAGTCGGGGGAGGTCAATTATCTGAAAATGACATGACATTATTTCCTTTTTCTTCAGCTGTAATTTCATGTATAACATGACTCATAAAAGTACTCAGTTGTGGAGATATTGGTGATTTTATGAGACCATGTCAAGTGGTCTAGGAAATCAGCATTTCGAGAGAAACGCCTTCAAAGTTTTCTTTCCAATGCAATCGGGATCACCTCTTGACAATAGAAGGTCTGCTTGTAGCAACTTCTTTGATGTTCATTCAAGTTTAGTGCCAGCTGTCTACGCACGACCAATCAGTAACCAGGGTGCCACGCACTGACCAAAAAGATCACTCCCTCATTGCTAGGGGCAGAGTCTATCTGTGGTGCTAAATCCAAATCTTTGGACATGTTTCTGTTACGTTGAATGTCGGAAAATCATGGCCTAGAAAAATACTATGTCTTGCCTTTCCTTTGATCATTTAGCTTTGAAATATCTGCAGGTGATAGACAATACATTAGATTAAAAATTATGCCAGAAACAGAAATCTGATCGTTTTGACCAATTTTGATGATCTGACTTCCATCTCAATTTTCTCGGCTCAGACATCAGTGACTTTAGGATCCTTTTGTTGTGGCGGGTCACATATAGTTGCTGAACTTGTTGAACTGTAAGCCTCCATGCTTGAAAATGAATTGGTGTGAAATTAAAAAAAGAAAATAACGAAATTCAGTTTCCCTCGTGGACAGGTGTCTAGGCCTACATACAGTATGCTAGCAAATTGCTGCACCATTGTTCTGATATGTCAAGTTGAATTTAGAGTGTGCATTGTAGTTTTGTGTTACACTGGACACAACAGTGGGCCAATCTTTATCTTAGGCAAATCTCTATCTCTAACAGTCATATGAATATTCTTTTTTTTTTTGAGGGGGGGGGGGGACTTCTTTTTTTCTTATAGTGACTCAACAGTTTATCACAGTATGTGTGTGTTTGTATGTGCACTTTGAATGTCACATTGAACCTAGCAGTCTAGGTTCACCTTTGCTACATGTTGGAGAAAAAAAAAAAAAAGTTGATGCTGATATTGCCAAAACTACACTGTCACCTGTAGCTGCGACAAGATTGGCAAAGCTCGCTGTCATTTTATGCACAATTTTTATCTTTCTTTCTTTCTCATAAGAATGCCAGAAACCTGTGTGGTTGTCAGTGTATTACAAGGCCATTTTGAATGCAAAATCATGCCACATGTTATGGAGAGATTTGAAGTAAATATTTTAATACATAGATACAGATTCGTTTGCAGGCGTAGAGATATATGTTGTGTAATTGCAGATACAGATGATATTGCTTCATACCACTTGCATAGAGAAGTGTAGTAACAGGTCATATGACTTCTTACACAACAATAGAGGAATATTCCCAAAATTATTGCATCATCACAGACAATTATTATAGCATAAATGTTCTGTCTTTATAAAATACAAGTGTCATAATTTTCTTTTCTCACTAGACACCGATTATGTACCTTCAAGTACCATCTCTGGGATTTTTGATATTCATTGGCTTTTGTGTAACTAACTTGACAAGTACATTTCATCTAATCTCACAAATATTACGAAGAAAATTTGACTTTTTTTTTTCAAATCTCATAATTATATATGTTGCAGTGGTACTCATTTTCACTTTGTCTTCTTATCTTGCACTGATAGCACTATCAATTAAAATCTTCTTTTTCTAATTCATATTTTCACAAATAAACCACTTCTCTTGTGTTAATCACTTTATGTGTGAATGCCCTAATTACAGGCTTATCTTTGTATTTACTGCATTGAATATATCAAAAGCTTTAACATTAGATTTTTTTTTTCAGTGTCATAGAAGACAGTCACCCTACAAATTATCAATAATTTAGACAGATTTGAAGCAAGTCAACCATTGTGTGAGATTACCAAGATAAGCTTGAAAGAGACAGATACATACTTGCAGTAAGTGCTCAAGTCCAAGTTCATACTCTTGTTTCGTGAATTCCACTTATTGTTACAAATTTGAGTCACATACTCTTTTCTTCTGATAATTGTGGCCAAAGAGGACAACATTTAAGCAGAATGGGATCATGCATTACATTTATGTTGTGATATCATTTAAATGTACTCTGTGTGAATTATGACAGCTGAGTGTCACGGTAATAGGAAAGAAATTTTGTTCAATATTGAGAACACAGATATGAAGTCATGGGCAAATCTTTCATAAGTGTGATATGGGATGAACGTTACTGATCATCATCTCAATAACATTAGGGTTCTAGAATCAAGCATATTTGACATAAAAAGGCACACAGAATGAGGTTCATTTGGATGTTTTTAGGTCATCCATTGGTTAGGAAGGGGCAAATTTCTATCATAATGTTTCCTCACCTGTTACGATTAACTCCTTCCAATACTGAATTCTGTAATGCCAATAGATTTAATATGCAGGCCACCAGGTTCCTGTACAGAACGGGTTAGGTCACATGAGGAGCATATGGAGTCTCTTTTGAACCAGCAATGTCATGCAACTGCCAGTGGCAGTACTTATTGTCATTCATCCCATTCAAATCTATCCAAGATATTTTTCACCGTTCAGAGAAAATATTTCTTCTCCTTCGAATTTTTGAGCATCGATTAGTATACCTTTAATGTGGCTTTCCCTGATTTTGCAACATAAAGTTCTCTGACATTATTACCCTAATGCCTTTGACAACCTCATTGTGCACCATATGTTTGTCTCCCTTTCCAAACAAATGCTCTTTTTGCCCTAGAAATTTGTAAAATGTTCCTTAAGCTGTTCACATTGTCCAAAGTTTCTGACACAGGAAGGGTTAATCTTCCACCTTGCATTCTACCCACCTTCTACCTCACCAGAGTCCAAGGCACCGGAGCCACCTGCCAGGTCGCTATCAGAGAGCAGTGCCAACAGCAAGCAGACGAGGGATAAGAGAAAACGACACAATCAGACCATCACTGCGGAGGATATTCACAAGGCGAGCCAGCTAAAGGTAAATGCTGCAGTGCAAAATGTCTCCTACCAGAGAATTTAGAGTTTACTGTTGTAAAGTAAGTTTTGTAAATGAGGTAAATCTTTTGAGGGAATATCACACTTTTAGCCAGCAGCAGACAGCTCCCTGCATACAGGGCAATTTTTCTTCAAATTTTCCCTCTCTTTTCTTTTCCAGATATTACTTATTCTTATCATTGTGCAATGAACTCCTTTTCACTTTGTCAGTTTTTAATATATAATCATTACATGTGTATTCCTAAGATGTAATATGAAAACTGCACTCCCGTTTTGCTTTAAAGGGACCGTATAGTTTTGGTTGAGACCAAATTTCAGGTTTGTAACATTTTTTGGTGAGATGATGAGAAACTTCTTATGAAATATGAAAGAGCATGTAATTCCATGAGGATTTCAACATTTATTTGATGAAAATTGGTTTCGAAATGGCTGACATATCCAAAACAGAGCGATTCTAATAAAGTGTGGGACCCACCTTTTATTATGATCGCTTTGTTTTACTTTGTTTTTGGATGTTTCAGTCATTCCAAACCCGATTTTTATCAAATAAACTTTGAATTCCTCTTAAAATGGTATGGTCTGTACTATTTCATAAGTGTTTTCTTGGTATCTCACAAAAAGTTAAAAGCCCAATTCTCATCTCCATCAATACTGTAACCATCCCTTTAACTATAATGCCCTTGCACAGGAAAATCTTTGTCATCACAATTCCCTATCAGTTTGATATCAAAGTCATTTTGCACCATTGTCATTTCTACATTCACAGACAACTTCAGAACCAACCACCTCTGCTACAAAAATTGAACCTCAGGAGAGCAAAAAATCCACATCACCTTCCCATAAACCAACTCCAAGTCCTCGAGGGATTCCATCCTCACCGAAGCCAGCTCCTAGGATCATAAAACCTCAAGGTGAAACCGAGGCAGACTCTCCGCAGGAGCCCTCTCCAAGAACTCTCAAATCCGGTACTTTCAAAATAGAGACTGTGACAAAGACTGAGCTTCCGAGCGAAGCGAAAGCACCAAAGAAGCCAGGAGACCAGAGTGCCACAACAAAGAGGGCACCCTCACCGTCGAAGGACGCTGGGCGGAGAGATAGCGGTAGTGCTGACAAGAAGGTAGAGAAGAAGAACACTCTAAGCCCTGCTGCAGCGAAACATTTATCATCATCAGATTCGGAGTTGGATGGAGCGAGCAGGGTCAGACTCAGGAAGCCAGAGATTCCAAAGGTACTGCAGGACGCCACTCAGCAGCGAAAGAATTCCAACAGTAGTGAGTCATCGGTGTCGCCGACAAGGAAGGTCAGAGGGGGGAGCTTCTCACAGCAGTCAACAGACAGCGATAAGAGTGGCAGCATCGAGCGGCCAAAATCAATGCCGCTAAAGGACGTTACGAGAGTGAGTAGTAAAACCAGCCAGGTTAAAACCAAAGGTGCTACAGACAGGACGGGAACTGATAAGAGGGTATCCTCATCTCCGGAGAAGAAGAAGTTGACAAAGACACAGTCCTCACCTGAGCGCAAAGCACACAAGAAGTCTGGACTGCCCAGCTCACCGGAGAGGAAAATGTCATCCGGATCATCCTCCTCAGCCTCCTCAAAGGCAGGCCAACTTGATAAGAGGAGTTCTTATCCACCTCCTAAACCGGCTTCTCCGGATAGGAAACCGCTCTCCAGAAGGCAGTCGTCGCCAGAGAAAAAACTCACAAGGCCTCCCTCACCGGAAAAGAAGGTCACCAAAATCTCATCCACGTCCTCGTCCTCCTCATCCTCATCAGAAAAAAAGCTTGCAAGGCAAGCATCAGTGGAGAAGAAGACCACTCGACCGTCATCATCACCAGAGAAGAAGGCAACAAGAACAACATCCCCAGAGAAATCAGTGAAAAGGACGACGTCTCCCGAAAAGAGATCATCAAAAATTTTGTCGACCGAGAAGAAAGAAGCACGCCAATCCTCGCCGGAGAAGAGGCCGTCAGTGAAGCGAACGACATCACCCGTGAAAAAGTCTTCAGCGATGAAGGACGCGGAGAAGAAGCCCCCAAATGGAACCATGGCAGGCAAGGCTCAGAAAGAAGCAGACAACAAGAAAAGGAGTGAAGCAAAGACAAATGGTGTAATAAAAGAGAAGACGAGCAAAACATCCAAGAAGAAAGACGAGGATCCAGCTCCTGTTAAGGAGGAGATCATTCCGACAAAGGTGGAGGTCGTCGAGGAATCGAAACCTCCACTCCCGGAGCAACCACCGCCCGCAGTGACTGTGACCAGAGTGGCCCCTGCTCCAGACAGAAAACCAAGTCAAGCCAAGCGGCTCAGGAGCAAAACCATTGAAGTGGAATCACCTCAACGATTTGGGCAAGCAGGTCAGTTAATACTCACATGCACTCCTTGTTAACATTTTTTTTTTTTTTTGCATACTGTATGATGCACAAATTGGAAACTGAACAGGTTACTTACATGGAAGTAAAAGCCTCTACAAGCATGTACTGCAAGCCTTAAAGGGTGTGTACAGTTCTGGTTGAGGTGAGGATTTAGCTTTTAACGTTTTGTGAGATGTTCAGAAACCACTCTATGAGATGTCTAAGAGCATGCAATTCTAAGGAGTATCAAGAGTTTATTTGATGAAAATCGGTTTTGAAATGGCTGAGATATCCAAAAACAAGGTGAAGCAAAGAGATCCTAATAAAGTTGTGGCCTGTCGCCTTTTATTATTATCACTTTTTTGGATATATCAGCCATTTCAAAACCGATTTTCATCAAATAAACGTTGAATCCTTCTTAAAATTACATGCTCTTTCATATTTCATAAGAGATTTCTCATTCTCTCACTTAGAAATGTTCTAAACATGAATCCCTTACCTCAACCAGTACTGTACAGTCCCTTTAACAATAATTTTTAGCATTGATGTTTGTGACTGTACATACAGACACTATTTTATCATTATCTATGCCTTTTCATAGTCACTGTATCATTTTGTCATTGGACATCAAGTCATGGACTTCTTAAATGTGGCACAATAGACCACTCTAATTTTGCTTTTAAACAGGCATGATATATGTAGATTAAAAAAAAATAAATATGATGGATTACCATTTCTGTCATGTTCACTTCCTTTTCTAGTCAATTTTAAATGAATTAGATGAAACAAAACAATATGTATGAGCAGACGTTAATCAGGGGTGATACTGCCATATCAAGTGAAATATATACAAATTGTCTCTATTTAATAGGAAATGTTCCTTTTTATCTTTACATCATCCATAACTTCATCCATCTGCAAGATAACTTGTGGATGTTGTAACTAATTTGACCAGTCACTAACCTTTTAGATTTGAAATGCAAAAGAACCTTATGAGGAAGATGATGGAGACCAATAAATTTGTATTTTGGTTTCAGACCCCAAGAAGGAGGCACTGGCCACCAAGGATGAGGATCTGTTTGCGATGATGCAGCTCAGGGCTCAGCAGATCAAGGAGGAGGAGATGAAAGAAGGGAAAGCCAGCGAAGAGGAGGAGGAAGAGGAGCCAAGCAGCGTCTCCGAGGAAAGACCAGCAGATGTGATCAAAGTGAGGATGAGTTCTCCCTCCCCATGATTACCGTTTCCCCGCTGCAAGAGGAGGAATGCTGCTTGACTGAATACTCCCTCCCCCCTGCATTGAAGTGGAATATTCTAATCATTTATCATTATTTGCAATTGTACTAAGACTGTGTATCAAAGTATTTCTATTCATCCGTGTGTCCACGAAAGACCAGCAGATGTGATCACAGTGAGGATGAGTTCTCCCTAGCCATGATTACTGCTTCCCCACTGCAAAGAATAGGAATAATGCTTTGCTGAATACCCCCTTGCATTAACCGTTGAGGACAGGCTTATTTAGCTACAACACGTATCTCCCGCAGACACTTGCCCGAGCATACTCCAGACTCGTCCTCAACAGGTTAAAGTGAAATGTTCTAATCAAATCATAATTTGCAATTTTATTAATTGACTGTGCATCAAAGTATTTGTCCATACATGTATATGCCCTCTTACTTCAATGAGAGGAACATTTTTTTTATCAAATTAAGATATTCAATCACACTCAGTGAAGTAAATCAGATGAGTGAAGGATTCTAGCACATTCATTTTGTACATGGTACATTTGTGGCATTTTGATATTTGCAAAATTTTGCCAGTCGTCTGATATTTACAATATTGAAGAGAAATTTATCCATCTGTTGCAACATTTCAATTTATGATATCATATTTTGATCATACCAAGAATTGAGTTCCCTTTGTCTGTACTCCATCCTCTGTCCTCTTCAATGATGTGGAGAAAATGCTATTTTCTTATTGATCTTCAAACAACCCAGGTGGAAAGAATATGATATTATTCTCTTGAGGTCTTCCTACTTTGATTCCAGGTATCCCTGAAGGACAGGATGCAATCTTTCAAGGCTAAGGAAGCTGAGAGTGCGGCCATGCCCCAGCCCAAACAGACACCAAAGAAGACTCCCAAGTTTGAGGTCATCACAGACAGGAAGAAAACCCCGCCTCCAAAGTAAGATATCTGACAATGGGGCCTATGAAACCTACATGTAGTATGCTTGCAGATGAAGTTGTTGCAGCAAAGAACAGTTGTGACAGGATTTCTGAATTGGTAAAAATGAACGTAACTTTAGGTGAAGTAATCCAGAAAGGGTATGTTTGATGGATTGCTTTTTTGATCATTTTTGAACAGTAGAACATGTTGTAAAAGATACAAAATGCACAGAAAGTGACACAGATGGTTCATACACTTACATTGTTTCCCAGCAGCATATGAAGAGTTTTTCTGCAAAAACCGATAAGTTCATATTTGCCAAATGGAGATATTTGCGATTAAAGGTCAAGAAAAATAAAGAAAATAATAAGAAAATTTTTGCTTCTTTTGACCATAACTTCAAAAATGTACCTTTATATGTAGTGACCAATATATCATTTAAAAGGTATTATTTTGTACTTTATGACAAAGACCATACTTTAAAATCTTCAAAAATGGACTTATCGGTTTTTGCAAACAAACTCTTCATATGTTCAGAAAGAGACAGATAGATATACAAACTTGTACATAAACTGTATCTTTAATGCCTGTTAGTTTAGGGTACAGTGAAGGTAATTGATTTGCATTCCTCACATCCTTAAAAGTAGAAGAATACGAATTACTCTTCAGTCGTCATGGTGAAGAGGTGCATTATAAAATTGGTTGGGAAATGAATGCAATTTGATTGGTCAATTGCCATGTAATTATTTCTCACTGATCGCATGCATATTTTCCTTTCAGTCATACGTTCCTTCATCATTGATCCAGTAATTTCGGGATGCTTGATTTTTTTTTTTTCCATCTACCTGATAAGTACCAGATGCATGATTTGTCCATGCATCCAGTATAAACTTCTGTCAGCATACAGTGTAGCCACACTTTTGGAGTTTTCAATACATTTTATAAAACACATAACTCACTGTTTTGTTTGTTTGTTTTCTATCTTTATATGGGTCAGTAGGAATTGTGTATGCACAGTACCCACTAATCTACACCTCATGACCCGAATTCATGAAGGTGGTACAATAAACTACGTATGGTTTAAATCATGGACAATTTGTATGGAGCCCCCAGTGTCACATGGCCTACATTGTATTTCGTTACGAAATCAGTCATTTTGTCGACTAAACGACCATTTCGTCACGAATTGAAATGATCATTTTGTCTGACTGATGACTGATTTCATAACGAAAAAGGCATGCGACACTTGGCGCTCCATACAGATTGTCCATGGTTTAAACCATGGTTTCAATAGTACCATCTTCGTGAAATTAGGGCCCATGGTTTCAAACAATTTCGGGGTACTTGTGTACACAATTCCTAATGACCCACTCAAACCACTGAGTCATTTGTACAACATTGAATAATACAGAGAGTATTCCTTTTTGCTTTTACCTATGTTTCACAGAGTTGAATCAAGCGAGGAAACCAAAGAGAGTGAGGAAGAGGCTGACCAACTTGCCAGCCTGAGCCTCTCGGAAAAGATGAAGATGTTTACTCAGATCTCTGCTGCCAGGAAGAAGGCTGCGGAAGAAGAAGCCTCCAGGGTCAAGTCCAGATCGCAGAGGTTCCACCGGACAAGGGGTAGGGAGCGATACCAAACCCAGCCGGTGACACCGGAAGAACTCACCTCGGCCTCATCCCTTGCCAGAGACATGGCAGCGCAGGCAGAGAAGGAGCAGAGAGAGGGGGAGGAGGAGAAGAGGAGCGAGGGAACTCCGGAGAAGAAGGATGAAGATATTGCGAGGGAAATCAAGAGGGAGGAGATTGAGGAACCGATGGATACGCAAGAGAGGATCCGGATGGAGATTCAAAAGGAGAAGCTGAAGGAGAAGGCAAAGGAGGAGGAGTCTGCTGAGTCAGATGACAGCCGACTACCATCGATGGCAGAGGAGGAAGAGCAGCCTCCAGATGTTCAGGAGGATGAGTACTCTAAGTTGTCACTGTCTGAGAAAATGAGACTCTTTAAAGAGAAATCAGACTCACCCACCGTGCCACCGCCCAAGGTGGAACCTCCAAAGAGAAAACGTCGCAGTGAGTCGCGGTTCAGAACACAACCCATAACGGTCGAGGAGGTGAAGAAGGCAGCCGTTTCACCACTGGCTAAAAGCTTTTCACGCCCTCCCAGTATGGAGATCTTGGGTGCTCTGCCCCTGGCTGGACAAATTTCATTAGTCTATGGAGACAATTCAACTGGTGCACCCCCTCCAAAAGCAAATGACAAAGATACAGCAGAAGTCAGAAGGGGCTCCACTTCAAATGTTCCCGAGCCAAGTCTAGCAAAATCAGTACCCAAGGTGTCGGAAAGTTCAGCTAAGCCCCAGTCTTACAAGGAAAGCGTCAAGAAGCAAAAGAATTTGGCTGCCCTGATTGCAAGCGAAATCAAAGAGACATCACAGACAATTGATGGTGAGCAAGATGAGGATGCATCCCACCCAAAATCTGAGGCGGTGGACGAGAGTATCAAGATGGCAAGGTTGGGTCTTGAGATGTCATCACCTGTTGACGAGGAGACAAGTGTCCATGGAACCTCCCCTACTAAAGAAACAAAGAAAACTCCATCTCTGCCAGACAAGAAGGTCACATCACCGCAGTCCTCACCCATCCCGCAGAAGAGGACGGCAAGTCCAAAGAAGCAGTCCAAAGTCTCAAAGGGCAGGGAACCTTCTCCAACATCCAGTCCCGAGCGGAAACCCAGCAAGCCCCAGCCACACCCAAGAAGTCCTCAAAAGATACGCCGCACCAACGGAGCTTCAACATCCCCTCAGCTCACCAAAGACGCCTCGCCCACCTCGTCCGGCAAGGCACCCTCATTTCCCGCCCCACCTCCGAGGAGATCCAAGATGGGTTCGCAGGCATCGATGAGGCACCAGGACTCCAGGGATGGAGACATTTCGAGTGGAGGGGAGGAAGGGAGGTGGATGAAGAATGGCACCGCTGCACCGTCGTCCTCGGAGCAAGCTACTCCACAGAGGGACAACAAGGTGAGAAGGGTCTTTGGTTTTGTACTGTTCCAGTGTATGGGTAGTGGTAATATTGATACATTGATTGCAAGAACCCTGCATCATTTAGGAGTTCAATAGTGTGTCATAACATTAACCCATATAAAGGCAGAAATTATTTCTAAAAAAAGAAAGAAAAATGTGTGTGAATTTGAGTTTGCCAATAATATAACCTTTACAGTTTTCTAGATTTAATTATATTAAAAAAAAATCTTCTCTGCAGGGAAGTAGGCCAGATATGTATTGATTTAAAGCTAAGTAAAAGGTGAATTAATGTCTATCCTTCCTCTCCTAATCCCAGGTTTTTGATTGCTTGATTGTTTGTTTGTTTGTTTGGTTTTCTTTATTAGAATATTTTGTTAGTTAAAGCCAGAATTAACACACTTCATCACACACAAGCATCAAACAAAGCTTGTGTACCAGAGTTGACAATGTATGGATATTTCCAACAGAGGGCGACAAACATGTGGCCTGTAATTGAGTGCATCAGCACCAACACCAGGAGATTCATACTGTAACTTAACCTGTTGAGGACGAGTCTCAAGTATACTTGGGCATGTGTCTGTGATGAATGAGTGTTGTAGTAAAATCAGTCCATCTTTAACAAGTTAAATTTGTACTCATATGAGCTGCCTGGAAGTATTACTTATCACTTCAACAACCAAAAAAAAAAACCACAAAAACTTATGAAGACCTATAAAGGAGAATGTCAAACATTTAAACTGGAATGGAACTTTTACATTTTTTAATGTGTCCTTTTTTAATGGATAGCAACATTTCCCCAATCTTATTCTATTGAATTTAATTCATTGTGTATGTGTGTGTTTGTTTTATGTGCACAAGAATTTTAGAGAAGTGATGATTTAAAACAGCTGTATACATATTCAGGGCTGGTTTGCTTAACAACAGATATGGTGTTGTTAAAGCAATTACAAATAGAAAAGAGAAAATGCATACACCAAATATAGAATTAAGACTACTGAATTCAAGGAGAATGAGCAAACGAAAACACTTAACATCTTAATGCTGTGTCACAAAAGTTTCTTTGTTTTTCACTGAGAGAACATCGCAGAGTTACTTTGTCTATTTGTTTTCTTTTTGCTTATCTATTGTCTTATCTATCAAAACTATCAAATGCAACTTGTGTCACTCCAAAGGCGGACCAAATTATGGAAGATGGATCCAGCTCGGAGTCGGAGCCAGAGGTACGAGCGCGTGTCTCACCTGTTACAGAAGAACACGTTGCCATCGTCAAGAAGAAGCAAGCGCAGAGAAATGGCGCAGAGAAGCGAGACAGGTAAGTCCAGCTGATTGTTTGTTTACTGATAGAGTTTGTGTGTATGTTGACGTGTTTTCTTTCATGTTAGTGTGTGTGTAAGTTTGTCTGATGGTGTTCCCACATGTTTGTGTGCTTACATGTTTGTGAGTTTTGTTCTTTTCACTTTGAATATTTTCCATGCTTTTTATGTTGTGTGTATTGTGACATCCGCGCATAAATTGTGGTGCTTTTTCAATGTTTGTTGTAAATAGCAGTCTTGAGATGGATTGCTGCCAATTCTTTAACTTTTTGAGCCAGTGGAAAGAGAAAAATATAAAACTTCTCAAATGCTATAGATTGCTATGGAAACAGGGAACCTTACTTATTGAACTGTTTCTAACAAGAGATGGCGCTCTGCACATATGAGTCCAGCAATCGGGCACACATCAGTCTTTTGCATGGGTGTGCTTACTGTGTGGTAGGAAGGTAAATATGCAAAGAGCTGAAGTACATGACATCTTTTCTAATTTCCATTTATTTGTTTATTTAGTTATTTTTTATCTTTTTTTTTTCTAGTGATGGAATATAACAGTCATACAGTTTAGTTGTAAGAGGCAGTATGACAGCATACAATTTTCACTTTGAGAACAAGACAATATTCAGCTGAAAGAAAAAGAAAAGAATAATGATGAAAAAGAGAGAAAGAAAGTAAATAAGATAAGACAAAACGAGACAGAAGTGACAATAGCAGTACTGACAATAACAAATACACCAATGTAGGAAAGCTTGGGTTTTAGAGAGGTGTAGAGAGATAGTGAGCAGTCAATAAAATGAAACAAAATAAACCAAAGGAAGACAAAAGTAATGATTCCAGTACCAACAACAACAACAACAGCAACGGTCGAGAAAGAGAACATTCAATAAGACAAAAATAGTGATGGCAATATCAACGACAACAAATGGAAAAGCTCGTGTGTGAGAGAGAGGAGGTTGAAAGAGAACAATCATGCAATCAAATTCTCCAGTGTCAAATTCAATTTGAACTGAACCCTGTGATTCATTGTTTGGAGATATTACAGTGCTGAAACCCCCCTTGGTGAATCAATGTCCGCTCCACATTGGATTTCAGCCAGACGTCATAGAGCGAATTGGTCTGAAAGGCTTGAGAGAGCCATGCCCTCTGTTCTACTTTCAAACCATTGGGTCAGTCACTTGGCTCCTGGCCACTGCTAATGACCAGTAGACAAGCTTGCCAGTAGAGATGTCCAAGCATGCACACTTCATTTGTTTTTGTTTTTGTTCTGTTTTTTGTTTATGACCTTGAAAAACTGGTACAGTGGTGTAGATTTTGTTTCGTTTCCAATATCTGAGAGATTCTTTTGGTGTCATCTCCAAGATTGGCTGGATTGTTCAGCAAATCAGTGGTCCAAGGGCATTTCATCTGATGAATCCTTACACTGTGGTCATACAAAAGATGAATAGATGGCAAGTATGCAATATATTCATAATTGTTCTTCACAGAACAGGTGCCTACAATGAGATTTTTTATTTATGGCAGAAATCCATAAGCATTAAGCAGCATGCAATCATGATCACAAAGTATACACAGAGACGAAAATGGAAGAAATAATCAGTAATGTCATATGGATTTGAAATTAGTATATGGAGTGGAATAATGGTAAGCATTGTTAATTACAATTTACGAAAATAATTCATTATGCAATATCAGAATGGTGTGAGAAATGTCAGTGTTACAGATTGCTTTTGCAGCATCTGAGATAATCACTATGTAGATATAATGATCATGATTATGAATCTTGTTAATGATACACTGATTGATGATAATATAAAAAAAAGTTATGATTATATAAATTACTTGCTTATATTTAGTATAGTATATCTACATTATCTTTGTTCAGCATGATGGGCAGTGCAAAGTGCAAACCATGAATATGACCCCCTTCCCCCCCCCCCCCCCCAAAAAAAAAAAAAAAAGTAGTAGATTGAAATAGTGCATCACTTTGTGGGGTTGCCTTGGCTGTTTCCAGTCAAGAATTCTGCATGTAGAGATTATAGATTCCAAATGAGACTAATCTCCCTTCTCAGTAAAGCTCAGCTGAGGTAAAGAGATTATGTAATGTGTCTGGAAAGGGGACAGTTTTAGTCACTCTTTATTAATCACATGACCTTATTGAAGATGAGGAAAGACAGATGTGTTGTAATCGCATTTCACATCTTTTCTCAACACTGAAGGAGTCTCTAGAGTTAAGGAGGTGACACTTGTAGTTGTTATGCTCAAAACACCTAGACCAAGAAGTGGCTTATTAAGGGGGTAGATATCTCCAGTGTACATTAATATACATTTTTATATTTGTCCATGGCTGTCTTGATGTCATTGTCAGCTGGCCAACACCATTACACTTCAGTCCTAAGTTCTACATCACTACTTTTGTCACCGATCTCAAGTACCGGTAGATGAGTTTTGGGGAACTGTATATTTCCGTATGACATCATCGTCTATTATTAGATTGTTACGGGACCTATAACCTGGTTTGTCAGTACGAGAACTAGCAAGGGTGTATATTAATATCTCTCCTGGGGTGAGTGTCAGGACACTGCATGGAGTCACAGAGCATGCCTGCAGCAGGACAGGGAGTATAATAAATTTTATAAAATGGGTTCAAGAATGTAGCCAATAGGAAGCTCTGAAATGAGACACACCTCCTTCCTTTACTTCAGTACTATTGCACTGCCTGTAATCCTATGGTAGATTGCCGATCGTCTGTGCGCGCGGCGGCTCCTTTGATGAATTGCATGCATACGCGTACGCGCTGTCAATCCTGTAAACAACTTCTAGTTCGGGCTGCCGGCCGGCCGGCCTGTCTTCCCTTGTGCATAACATATGTGGCGTACGTACGTATACTGTACTATACTATACATATATACGTACACTTTGTACAGTACAGTAGACCAAGCGTTATGGGACCGGACGCGTACATGGAGTCACTTTGAAGAGCAAATCCAACGATTTAGCAGGTTAATTCTCACGCCGTTTTCAGAGTATGTTGTCTAGTAGGCCTATATGAGGAGTCTATATCAAGTCTTTAAGGTAAAGGGTGCATATTCTATGTAAAATAAGTAAGTTTTCATGCGGGTGTCCGGAAACCCAACCCCCCATTATACTTATACTGTATGTGCGGGACTTCCGCGAGTGCGACGTGCGTAAAAGTTTGGGACGAACATCTTCGGACGTCTTGACCCACAAAGGTACGTGAAAAACGCTGAAAAATGATGTTAGTTTCCGAATTTTCGACCCATTTTATAAAACAAATGATGCACAGGATAGAGTGCATTAGTGTAGGCGTAGCTCACTCTCGGGTATTTACAATGTAGTGCAACATGCACTCGGCTTCGCCTCGTGCATGTTTCACAATTGTAAATACCCTCGAGTGCACTACGCCTACACTAATGCACTCTATCCTGTGCATCATTTGTATAATATCAAACACCTGTTTATAACTCTTTACCATCTCAGATGTCTGCAACCACCCTTGGGCGCACACACAGATACGCATGTATGTTTGGGTGCATTTGTGTGCAGGCTGCAGGGGGGGGTGGGTTTACACTTTTCCCTTACCCAGTTCATATCATCTCTGTATCAAACTTCTCATGCACAGTTTAATCTTCATGTGATTAAACCACATGTTGTTTGAACTCGTGCAAAATATTTGCGAGAAGCACTGCTTCCACCACTGAGTACACCGGTAGTGGTTGACATTCTGAGAAAATCTTTGAGGTGATTACGTGGTTACCTCTGTCCTAATGTTTCTCATGCGGTTGGTTTGAGGCTCCATGGGCTCTACCTGTGCAGCACATTAAAAGTCACAGGCCCCTTTTGCAAGCATCGCAAAATTTTGCATGGTTGAAGAATATTGTCTTCAAACATCATGTAGGCCTATAAAATCTCATGGTACACCTCAGAAAAGAAATGAAAAACTAACCCCATGTCACTCGAGAGTACACTCCTCTTTTGTATGGAGAAGAACGGTTGGATTTTTTTTTTCAAATACACTGTATGCTCAATGAAATCTATAGTATTTTTTCCCCTCCATCATAAAAACATTTTATCATTCTGAGGAAAGGTCTGAATTACCTACTTCTACAATATACCAGCTTGTGAAAGGAATCTGATTTTCAGGGTTACAAAAGGAACACACAAACTTTAAACACTTGAAATTAAAGAAGCTGGTAGGTGTACTACAATCATCATCTTTTTTCAGTCTTACCACTTGACCAATAATCATGACTTGGCACAAACACCCATTACCTCACCGATTACTTCATATGAAAGGCATTTCCTACAGATGTAATTCATATCAGTTCCTGTAAACTGTGGGTTAAATGAAAAGTCATTTTCCCTTTCATTTTTGATAGGTATTGATAGGTAAAGACCTTTATTAAGTTCATTCTCGTTGGACACAAGATGAAATTTATGAATGTATTGTTTTCTTTTGATACATTATTCTCACCTTATTTATGGGGGAATCTAATTTATTAACCATCATTCCCCCACCCCCTGTTTATTGTTTACCATGGTTTTTTAAGCTGTCATCTTTTTCTTCTCTGTTTACGTACCGCTGTCACATTCATCCTAATCACCAGCACTGTGAACGTTCTCATTTTAAGAGTTTCCCCCAACCTACCACCCCCCCTCCCGGGGGGGGGGGAAAAAAAAAAAAATGAAATCTGATGACTATTTCAGCATAGATCATCCCCTAATGAGGTAACCTGGTTGGGGACACAGCCCAAGCATACCATTGATGAGTGATAGTAGTCATGGCATGCTGACAGACATGGCAACACTAAAAACTTTTCTTCTCACTCTGGGGTAAAAACACAACTTCAACAATCCATAAATCAGTTTACCACTCAAAGAAAAAAAAAAGTTGTGGATCAGTGTCATAGGCTGACTTTCAGACCCTTTGTAAAATTTGTAGATTTAAGTAATAAATAACCAATGAAAAATGCAGATAGTTGAAAATGGTTTCATATACAGTACATACAAATAACACTTGTTCCAGCAGATAATATGATGCAGCCTCAAAATGATCACTTATGAGTTTTGCTTGAAATATATACAATTGATTGATATTCAGTTTGATATTCTTCATTTGCTGTCAAAGAACTTATACAGAACATAACTCAATTTACCAATTTTCATTGAATTATTAAGTATCTCAAATGCACTTTGATAAACACACACAATGATAAAAACAACAACAGTAATTGTAACAAGGGCAACAAGAACAGCAATATTAACATAGGGAAAAGAATGGTGTTAAGTTTAATCCACACTCAATAGTAAAGCAAGAACCGGAATTTGCAGTAAATTATATGCCTTGCAGACTGACATCTTAAAATGAATGCCCAAGGGGTCAGATGTTTAATAAGCCATTGGCCATCCACCCAGGGACATGTAATATGTGCACCCCCATGGGGTTGGCACTACAAGCACCAGGTGGTAGGGATGTGGTTCATTGCTATCCAAACTTAAAGGTCTTGTCAGCAAAGTCAAATTTTACATATCCAAGTGCTGCCTTTTTCTGTTTTCTTTATGTTTCATTTTCTTACTATTGGTTTTTCCAGAATCTAAGATTTTCAGCAATGTTAAAGCTTTCTACTTTATTTCTATATATCTACAGAAAAAAAAAAAATGTATGGAAGCTAGCTTCTGAATGTATTAACTTTTGAGAAAATTAGCTATAAAGTCAGATATGCAAGAGGGTAGAGATGTAAACACAACAGGTATATTCAAAACACCATAGTAACATGCTTTTGACAATAGGAACGCCCCAAATTGGTAGATGCTTCGATATATTGAGACATTAAACTTTTTCTTTTTTTTTTCTAATTGCACACAAATTATATAAAGGCCTATTTTTTGCATGATTACAAGATTTATCGATTTTCCAGTTTGTACATATCGATGACATTTTTTTGTCAGTTTACAGTGAAATTATGATGTGTCTCGAGTATACTCATTCTACAATATAGCAGTTGTTTAATTCTATGTATGAGGAATTCCTTAAGCCATGTAGATCAACTAGATGTCTATCCACAATTAAAATCACTCAATCTTGAGGTACTGGTATTCTCTCATGCTAGGAAGAAATGTTTTCATATTGGAATTTTATTGAAGGTATCCCATGATTTAATCCAGTACATTATGGAGGGGAAGAATAGAGATATTTACCTGATGCAGAGGAAGGAAGTTTACTGTTGCCTACATGTATCTTGTTTGAGCAATGTGATAAGACATTAGACAAGACTAGGACTGTTTTCACATGAACTGAGAGTGCATAATTTGAAACACGATTGTAATGATGTAACAATAGAATCATAATTCAAATTGTGCACTTTTGTATTGTGAATACAAACCGGAATCATGGAGGGTGATTTAAATCGTAGGTCCAATCATGATTCAAAAGACTGTCCAGAGGCATTTTTCACTCACAATTCACCAAAATTACAGAACAAAACCTTCCAACCACTTCCGCAGAAAAAAAAATGTGCTCTTCAAATGCTCGCACTGCAGTCAAAGTGCACAATACTTTACCACTCAAGAGTGATTGATGGGAACTCGGAAAGAAGTCACACCTCTGCTTCTTGCTCTGAATTTAAGAACCGCAGAATCCATGAAGCCTTCCTCGGTTCAATTTCAATTTGATTTCAATTTTTATTTAATTTTTCGACAAAAACATATCATCGCTGGGGTGACAAGACCTTGTATCTGCAATTTTGGTGAAAATGACTTTTTTGGATTAATGGTGCTAATATGGTTTACGTGTTGTCCTGTCCAAATCCCAACTGTCTTACTCCAAAAATGAAGCCACCACGGCATGTCAAAGGAAAGGTTCTCCCATTCGCCACAGTGCTTTGGCGGCCATGTTTTTTGGCTCTCCTGAACATTTTACATTTTGTCGATACGAGGTCTTGTCACCCCAGCGACGATATATAGACATCATTTTTTTTTTAGAACAGAAAATAAGGTGCATATGTATGATGAAAAGAGTGTAAAATAATTGTAGAACCTTACGATAATTATACATTGTCGTAAAACTCGAGTAATCAGAGTGAAGTAAACAATATGCAAAATTCAAAAAATGGAGGTTGTGTGTATGGATGATAATTCAACCCATAATTGTAATCATAATTGTAATTCAGCATTGCAATTACATTTCTCAACCGGTGTGAAAACGGCCTGGGTAAACTGTATCAAAGTTTGAAGGAGCAGGGAAGGAAGTTGGCCCCAGTGTTCTGGGAATGGAAACCTCCACGTGTACTTGACTCACGACTTGCCATACGTCAGCTGGGCTCGTGCCACTTGGCTAATTGGTTCAACTCTGGGATCGGATCGAGGTAACAGTGGCGGTTGTGAATCATGCGCCGTGCAAGCCCACGCTATGTTAGGGTACTTTTTGTTCCCAGACGCTAAAACTTGAGCCATGGTTGCTGAAATGGTTGGAAAGATGTGCAGGAATTTTGCCAGATTGTTTTAGTCATGTATGTCTCCATATCTTTAACTGTACCTTCTGTCCCTGTCATTTCATATCAAACATTGTTTTTCTGTCTATATGTACATTGTATTACTTCGTCTGTCACAGTCTGTTTGTCTGTTTGTCTGTCTGTCTGTCTGCCTGGCTCCATCTTTTTCTTTTTCTTTTTCTTGTACTGACTTGCTCTTCCATTCCATCTGTTTAAGGGAAATTCTGCACCAGTTAAAGAGACTGTACAGTACTGGTTGAGGTGGGGATTCATGTTTTTAACATTCCTAAGTGAGATAATGAGAAACCTCTTATGGAATATCAAAGAGCATGTGATCTTAAGAAGGATTCAACATTTATTTGATGAAAATTGGTTTTCAAATGGCTGAGATATCCAAAAAAGTGATAATAATAAAAGGCGACAGGCCACGCCTTTTATTAGGATCTCTTTATTTCACCTTGTTTTTGGATATCACAGCCATTTCAAAACCAATTTTTCATCAAATAAACTTTTGATACCCCATAGAATTGCATGCTCTTTGACATCTCATAGAGTGGTTTCTGAATATCTTGCAAAACGTTAAAAGCTAAATCCTCACCTCGACCAGAGCTGTACACAGCCTTTAAAAGTTACTCTGAAAGGAAAGAATCAAATTTTAGAAGCATACTTGTGAGTTTTGAGACAAAGACATCATAAACTCTACCTCATTTACATATTAATATTTATTGTTCAAGAACTGTTCTGAGAAAATTAAGCAAAACTGCACAATTTTTATGCATTACCGTTTATCTTATTTTGATCGTAATGATGATTGCTTATAAAATCTTACTCTTTTGTTTTCAGACTAACTTTAAATCGCTCTAGACTTCCCCTTTAAAGGGATGATTTTGATGCAAGCAGACATTTTACCAATGCATCAAAATAGAGTTCATGACATCAGCTTTTTGTGTTCATACATCTCTAGGTTTCAGGGGTTAAGGTTACACACAGCATCCATTGTGCCATAAAGGATTCTGAAAGTCTGTTGTTAATGGAAACAGTGTTGTGGCCGGTATTCATTCAAAGCAATATGTCTTATAATACTATGAAACCAAGAAATGATGCAATGATATCATCTGGTATGAGAGATACGGCTACAGAATCAATCAAGCTTTTACTGTATGTGCAGTCATCTAAATTTACTTTCAATCAATGTATATTTCAATAGGCCTTTGTGACTCTAACTTTCATGTTATTGTATTTCACACCTCGTATACCAGATGTCTTCTTCCTTTTGATAGTTTCTATGGTTGTAAATTGAATGGAGCTGAAGTTAGTTGAAGAGCATGTGTAAAAGTTTATATTAGTAACTGACCATGAAATATCACCACTAGGCTGGACAAGTTTGTGTCTTCCTTCAGATGACCACTTTCAATTTCATATCCATGATATCATGGCAAACTTTAATCGTACAAAATCAAATCAAATCAAATTATGTCTCCCTCTGCAAATGTACATAATCCATACATATAAACACAAAAATATATGTAGATGTATTACCATATGCTGAAATGAATGGAGCAATTTGTATCTGTTATTTTGTTGTTGTTGTTTTTGCAGGTTCTTTACTAATTTTAAGGAAACTTGAACCAGGTTATAAAGATTGGCATGGTTTTTGTGAATGATTTCTGTATTGTACTTTCTTAAGGCCTGACAGTTATATCCATATGACATATTACTCATATACCCTTGATAATTCAGAAAAACCGGCCTACCTTTTACGGGGTAAAATTGATAAATTGTGAATCATCTGTCTTCCTTATTGTGTTATTCATACTTGTGCAAAGCAATGCCATAATTTCATTACTTTGGAATGTGGTACGACCCCTCAGAAATATGAGTGTCCCCGGTGTCACTAGCTTGGCTCCAGACAGCTGTAAACTAGGGAGAATGAAAAAAAACAAACACAAACAAACAAAGGCAGGGAAAATGATTTATTTTGTTTTGTTTTGTTGTTGTTGTTGTTTTTTTTTGCTTCTCATTGTAGGAAGCCGTAAAACCCTAGGGAACCATATGTAATGAACCTCTGTCGAAGGTCACGCAGCAATGTTTTTATCCCTGAGGGAT
This sequence comes from Diadema setosum, assembly GCA_033980235.1. Taxonomy (NCBI): domain Eukaryota; kingdom Metazoa; phylum Echinodermata; class Echinoidea; order Diadematoida; family Diadematidae; genus Diadema; species Diadema setosum. The sequence goes on from CM067080.1 coordinate 20,798,232, forward strand.
TTTTTTTTTTTTTTTGCTGTTGTTAAATTCTAAGTATTCTTCTGTTGATTGCATGTTTGTCTGTTTGTTTGAGTCACTAGAACAATGATTGCTAACATTTCAGAGTGTTTCATCATCACATGATCAAAACTCACACAAGGACAGTGTTCCATTTGAGGTTGAATAAGGATATTTCTCAGAAACTCAAACTTTCAGTGCTTGGGATTTTCCTTACAATACCATTCAGTTGTCCAAACTTCAAAAAGTAATGATTGCAAGTACCCCTACGGCATACCCCTATATTTTTTTTATACACTCTTTTCACTCTAGAATATGTTGCCAAAAAGTTGTTTTGTTTATCTGTTTGTTTGTTTGTTTGTTTGTTTGTTTGTATCACTCTAAGCTTGTCCCAATAATCATGAATAAATGGAACTTCACGTAATATGACCAGTAACAGACTTTAGCCAGTGTAACCCATTGAGGATTAGTCCCGAATATACTCGGGCATGTGTCAGTGGGAAATGCATGTTGTAGCAAAATCAAACCATCCTCAATGCGTTAATGTGAAAGAAGATTTTATGTCTGTATAAAGTGAATTTTGCAGAAGATTAGATTTCTCATTGTGAAATGGCAAATTTATATTCTGGGGTCACTTGTTAATGACTGTGAATAATTTACTTATCCATGTATGTAGAGTCATCTATTAGTTCATTTATTCTTATATTCTTATTATACATAATGAGCTAAAGACAGAAAATGATGATAGACCAAATAACTTTTGTTTGTGTCAGTTTCTCTGAAGAACTTTGCATGCTTTCTTTCTGTCTTCAAACACCTACTCACCCATTTTTTGAGAAACAGGAGAAAAGAGTGATCAAAAGGTGGAGGAGGAGAGAGGTGACGTGATATAATCAGAGGATAGAAAGGGGGCAAGGGGAAGTTGGCCTTAAGAATTGCTGCCACCTGTGAACGAGCTCTGAATGAATTTTCTTCTTAACCCAACTGATTGAAGGGCTGATGTCATTTCTTCTCTGAACGGCCCAGTGCTCTATCTGAATGGGACAGGCCTTCAAAGATCATCACTTCTAAGTCTATTGATTTCGCAGCGGCATTTCTTTTCTCTCTCACAGGAAAGCCCCGCTGTCCTCCCGGTTCAAACAATTAAAATAAGGAGAGAAAGAAGACATGCCCTTTCTATTCTTTCTTATTTTTTACTTGTTGTGTCTGTCCCTGAGAGACAATGTTTTGGAAGAGTTTGAAACAGCGGTTTGAGGGAGGCACCCCGCTTTAGTTCACGTGTGAGTCATGTCTCAGTACGCATGTGTGTGACAGGCTGTGCTGCAAGGGAGCTGGGCACCAAATAGTTGAGGACATTCGTGCAATTGATTCTGTCAGGGTAAAGATATCACTTGCCCCCCAGTTCAAGCTCTTTGGTGTTAAGTTTACCCCCCTTGGGACTGTCACACCTGTACATCCATAGCCTTCTGTCAGGTTTTGCAGAACTCCTTTAAGGTAAGGACTTTTGCAATCTTTTTTTCATGAATACATAGTTTGTAAACTTGTATTGCTACATCATGATTGTGTATTGTATCACTTTCATGCATGTCCTTTATCCGTAGAAGATCTCTCTAGCTACTTTGAAACAGAACTTGCGTAATGTGCAAATAGATTGATTTATGTCATCAGGAATGGATAGTCAAGCTACGGGTCATATTATCTTTGTTAACAAATAATTGGTGTTTTTAATAGCATTTTATGTCTGCAGAGGTCTATCAGGATAGGGGTCATATGATGAATTTTCTCACAGTAGTTTCAGCAAGTCTTGCCTGACAAAGTAAACTTTCAAGTCTTCCCTTGACATAAAATGCACAGTATTTATCCTCACGGCAAAGACAAGATGTGTATTAAAATAACCCTTTGTGCACCCACACATGAACCCTAATCTAGATTGAAGTGTTGTTTAATGCCTTTCACACATGGCTTTTCTCTTGCATCCTTCAGGAAAAGGAGCAATGCATTTAGTGCTGTTTTGCCAGCAAAAAACAGATAATGTGTTCAACAATGCTTCCAATACAGTCCTTTTTAACTTATTGCCCATAGCGATGCAGATCATGTATAAGGTCTATAGCCAGCAATTTAAGAATGAGATAGGTAAGAGGTTAAGGTCGGAAACAAGCAATCATGCAAGAGCATTACATGGGGGGGGGGGGTGTTTTACAGGGGCCGCGGAACGTTTTCAGTGTGGGGGGGGGGGGGGGGGGAAGGGTGCGGGACCGGGGGGAGAGGGGGTGGCAAGGTGGCAAGGTGGCAATAATAATAATAATAATAATTATTGTTATTATTATTATTATTATTATTATTATTATTATTATTATTATTATTATTATTATTATTATTATTATTATTATTATTATTATTATTATTATTATTATTATTATTATTATAACTATTATTATTATTATTATTATTATTATTATTATTATTATTATTATTATTATTATCATTATTATTATCCTCATCATCATCATCATCATCATCACTATCATCATATTGTTATTAATACTACTAATAATAATAATATCAATACTACTACTCTTCTTATAGTAGTAGTAGTAGTAGTAGTAGTAGTAGTAGTAGTAGTAGTAGTAGTAGTATCATTATCAATTTTGTTGTTATTGTTTTTAATACTATTCTTATTACTTAGGCCTAGCCATATTACAAGCTCCACAAATATTTGCATGAGTTTCAATGAGAAAAAAAAATAAGTACAACTGTAGAAGGAGAGAGAGAGAGAGAAGTCTGGTCTTTGGGCTTAGGGAATTTACAGTGAACATTGCCATTTCACACCTGCTAGTACCCTCATATAAAAATATTTCAGCCTTGACTTGAGGCAAATTGATGAAACATCCATTTGGGAGTATTCCCAGAAGTAAATACACATAATATGATACAACCTGTCTGTCATGTGCTAAAAATATGAGACATCATGAAAAGAGACTGTACAGGTGTAACCAGATCAGACTTTAAAATAGTCTCGGTATTCAGACCTCACCATTTTTCTCCACTATACCAAGTATCAGATGATCAGTCTACTTGAAATAAGTCCGCAGGTATTTTTTTATAAAGCTAAACAATACAAATACTTACTCTGACAGTTTTCTATTTCATAGAAATGCAATGACAACATTCAGAATTTTTAGTGCTTGATATAAAATCTTTTGTTGATTGAAATTCATATCATTGTTTTTGTGATGTTTGTTTTACATCTACAATATGTGTATGTGGGCTTCATTGGCAAATTTCCTTCATGTTGACATGTTAAACAACAAGCTGTGTTGGGTATTCAACAAAATGACATAGAGCATACAGTAACATGAATACAATATGGGCTGTGACTCTAGTGGCATATGCACATGACAGAGACGACTATTATTAGGGTGCGTGCTGTCAGCTCTTCACTTTCTCTTATCCATGATTAACCAACATGCCCTCAACCACAGAATGCTAATCTGACTTTGAAGTCTCTTTCCCCCTCATGTTCTCCATTGTTTTTGTTAAAAATAACTTGTCTTTCTTTGGAGGGTCATTTGCCCTTTTGATGTTGCCTTCAGTGAATCCAATGACAATCACGAGGCAAACATTGACAGTGGTCAGTTTGCGGTCTGATTCAAGGCTTGACCATCACAATCTTCCAGGACAAGACCTGTTGCATCCAGATTTGACCTTAAGATTATTATATCATAAAAGCAAAGATTAAAGAAAAAAAAATCCGTGTGAGTCGCCTCTACACACAACTAGTTGAGAAGCTATGATTATGATACTAAATTGTGTCTGTGCCAAGGCAAGGGTAAAGTCTACAAAGTAATCATGATGAGGACAGTGCGCGTAAGTCATGTGGTTTTGCATGGCCATCATTATCAGGGTTTATCCATAAAATGAAGGTGGATGGCCATTGATGTGCTTTGATCTTTTGTAATCAGTCATTTGTGGCTTTGATCACATCTTCAACCTTCAGGGCAGGGCAGCAACATGACTGGCCGTTGACTTGCGCATCATAACTGCAAGGATTGACCTCTATAATTATACTGTAGGCCTAGTGGTTGGGATGATGGACCCCTGACTGGAAGGTTAGTGGTTCAAGTCCCCATCGGTTACAAACCTGTGGCTACAAGGTGATAATCCACCATCACTGACAAGCCCTCTACCTTTGAAGATGAGAGGTTATGTTTTTCCTCTGTGGCACACAAAGAATTATCATGTATCGGCTATAGAGTGCAGGAATGAAGCCAATCAAGATAAAATGTTTCTCGTAGAGAAAATTAGAGAGTTTTGAAGCCAGAGTCCTATAAATTGACCAAAAAAAAAAAAGAAGAACCCATTTATAAACACATTTTAGAGGAATTGAATAGTAGACCTCACATTTCTCAATTCATGTTTAAGATCATAATTATTTTCACTGGTCATCTAGTCTAGAAGTGTTTTCCACTGAAGACACACACACAAAAGAAAATGGTGGATCCCAGGATGGAGTATATTTCTATAAAGTTAGCTTTAAATAGTGGGCATGCCTTGTCTGAACAGTTTGAGCTCGACAAAGTTATACTGTAGGAATGTAATGCCTGTACACTTATGCAAATTTCTAGAATATTGTGGGAATGAAAGTATCATAAACACTCTGCTGTACAAAATACCCATGTGTGCTTCCTCACCTAGCTGCATATCATCATGTTCTTGCAAAAGAAAAATAATAATGATAATAAAAAGATGCCAGCTGGGGCAAATATGGTAAAAGATTTCAAAATACAGCTGTGCCAATCATATTTTTCCATATACAATATACAATGTGCCATAGTGGAAACCCCCTTTGTGCCACATTATTCTGAGACACTAACAGTTTCATGCTTTGAGAAAACAGTCTGTTTTTCAAGTCAACTTCTTTAGATTTCTGTTGAGCTGGGGCAAATAGTGAGTAAAGTTGTAGAGAAAATGCCAAGCTTTGCTTTGATGTATTATTGTATGACAAAGCTATGATTGTTTTTCTTTCACATGAGCAGTATAGCTACATTACTGCAAGGGCATGACTTTTGCACACAAAACAGTGACAGAAACTTCGAAATTACTCTCAGATCCAGTAGAGAACACGTACCTCTTGATAGTCAATCACTACATGAAATGCAAGCTTTATGTGAGAGGAACAGAAGCGCGAGAAACGCTTTCATTGTACCGCGGCATTTGGCGATTTATCAATCGGATTAGGTGGATTAGTGCGTTTGAGCAGAATATGCGAAGTTGGCACACCGTGCGAACGTGGCACATAAAGCGTTAATGGAGTCTGAACTTTGTAGACTAACACCAGCAGCTACCTGGTAAGTCACAGTAGTTCTTTCAGTGGAGGAAAATGCTTGTATTTCCTTTCGGAAAGCACTACGGAAATCTACTGTGATATTTGAGCTGCTGATGATAGCTTATTCCCAGTAGAACCCCCATTAAACACCCAGACTTTAATCAGTCCCACACCTTGAATTGCACAGCAAGTTTTAATTTTTCTTGCATTCTATAATACCTCCTCTTTTTCAAATGGTAGGGAAGTATCAATTTTTCACTCTTTTGACATTCGTATAGTATCAACTTCAAATCATAGGCTTGCTTTGCTTATTTTCACTAAACTTAAATAATTTCTTGTAGGTTTGAGAGAAATTCTAATGATACATACAGAATAACCAAAGCTATGTCAGACATTGAGAGTATTTTTTCTTAAATCATTTATATCATGCTCTCGTTGATATAAAAGATAAGTAACTGTTGTTCAATTGAAAAACTTTGAATCAATTAAAAAAAAAAGAAATGGCATTTCAACATCTTGACCCTCACTTCTGTGATGTAAGACAGAAAAAAAAGAATGGATTTGATATCAAGGGATGTGCTTGAAGTAGAATTGAAACTGTTCAGATTGAAAAATGATAACTTGTAATAGCTGTCAGTCATGGAGAAGGGTAAGCTAATTTGGCTGAAGGTAATCAGTGTTGCTTAAGCCTTTTATTATTAGTACTTTTTTGGATATCTCAGCCATTTGAAAACCAATTTTCATCAAATAAATGTTGAATCCTTCTTAAAATTACATGCTCTTTCATATTTCATAAGAGGCTTTTCATTATCTTACTTAGAAATGTTCAAAACATGAATCCCTACCTCAACCAGTACTGTACAGTCCCTTTAAAGGCATAGTTTACCATTTGCAGAAGAAACAAAAACCCAGCATTAGTGCTTTAAAATAGTTCTAAAATGTGAGTTAGGGATTAAAAACAACCACTGTAAAAATTCGACTCTGTATTATCAATGTTAAGTATTGTTAAATACACAAAATGTGAACAATAGTTATAATGACAAAGTTTCCAGACTAAACCGTCTACAGTTAGGTTTGATGAGAAATATACTGATATCTCCTTACATCTTAGGATTTATTGCAAGCATTTTATATGGCATGATGTTTTGTGATACAACAGACCTACACATATGCATTAAATGTGATATCTTGGAAATTTTTGAAATTACTGCTCCCAAAGGTGAACAGGACCTTTAAGGCAGTAACAGGGCATATGTCATTTGTTGTAGTCTAGCTGGGAACAGTAATAATTCATACATGAGAGACACATGCTGACTAAAATTTCAACAAGTTTTCCTCATCATTCAATTTTCTCTTGATAGCATGATAAACTCATATTCACAATTTCTTATTTTATTTTCACTGGAATACAATTGAATAATAATAATAAAGATAATGAATAACACTTATATAGCGCTTGATACTAACGTTTCTTAATGCATTAGTATGGAATATATATTCTTATATGACAGATTACAAGTTGCAAGATGAGACATTTTTACAGCTCAAAAGCTTGAAAAATATAAATATTAAAGGAAAGTCTTAGCATGATTGTTTGAGTTGTTCATTTTTTCCCTGCTTCGTGATGTGAAGGGAGAGTGAAGTGAGTCTATACTCTGCGCTTTCACCCCCTGACCTGCCGTGACGAAAGCCGACGCCATGCGGATCTAGTTTGGTCTTAGCAAAGTCCCTTTTATCTGTCACTCGGAGCAAATCCTGTCCTTTGGGGGGGGGGGGGGGGGTGAGGGGTGAGGATGGCGTGGGGCTGGAGCCAGTCGCTGTGATATGGTAACAAGGAGCAGAGTTAAAAAGAGCAAAGACTGGTACTCTGCATGATGACGACCCGCTGTAGTAAGCAACTTGGAGAGCCCCTAAAATGCCTTTACTGACTAAGATAGACAAAGTGATGTAGCAGTAATGAAAAGACAGTGTATGTCTGTGTGCTAAATATTTTGGATTAAGTTGTTAGGGATACAGTTACTCGTATAACTCACTTTTGTATTGCAATGAAAATGTGAAAAAAAAGAAAGCCTCGTGATAATTGCAAGATGTTGGAATTGGGCAGTTTGCGGCCAATAAAACGAAAGGTTCTAAATTTCTAATTCTAATTTCTTTCTAATTTATTTATTTATTTATTGTTGACTGATATGCTACAATTTTAACAATTTACAACTTTTCTTTGTTACGGTGAATGACCCTGATTGCAGCCATCTACGTACATGATAAGCAAGTGGCATTCCTGCTTGGCCAATCATTGAACAACATGAGCACCTGTGGACAATAGTGGGTGTCCTTAATAGTGGGTGTGCATAGAGGAGGTATATCCCCTTTTCCAGAAAAAGGGGGAGTTAGGGTGGGGCTGGTTGATGCCAAGTGAGGAAGCTGTCGATGTCAAGTCTAGTGTGTCATCCAATGATGCCATTGGGTCTTCCTTTCCTGACCCCCTGGAACTGACAGACGAAATTTCGGAGTTTGGATTTCTCCCGTGAGCTTTATCTTCCCTGTGCCCCTATTGTCGATTGTCGATTGTCGGATTGTCGGGGGGGGGGGGGGGGGGGGGGGGGGGGGGGAGTTCGGTGGAGGAGTATTGGGGTCAGAGGGGGAAATTCCTTATTTGGCAGATGTGGGTGGCTGTCTCCTGGAAGTAGATCCTGGTTTTGAGTCATTGATGAGCTGAATCAGCTGGTAATGCTCCCATCCCAAGTCCTGGTATGTGTTGATTCAAGGTCATCGCCCTATGGGTTATGGTCTTTCCTTTCGTTCAAACTGAGGAGAACTCTTTCAAAACTCTGTTAGTACTGTGTATTCGGCTGGTTTGTATGATTTGTTGATTTGATGTCTTATACCACAGAGGTACCTTGTACAGTTGTACCTCCATGGTTATACAGATTGCAGATGTCAGTCCCATTTGCTATTAAAATACTGAGTATTGATTTGTGTACAAGAGGCACTTTAATGTCATTCTTCCCCGTATATCTCAACCAATCAGGTGTCATTCTCTGTTTTGCTATTATCGTCATTTACAAGCATTACATATTGTCACTCTTTTCCAAATTGTGGTGATGTGTTTTCTATCACACATTATGGGCAATCCTGCCATCATCTCTGCCTGAGAAAGTGATGATGTGTTGCAGAAGTAGTCTAGCACACAGAAACTAAATGAGGGAAACATATGCTTCAAAGTTTAATGTTTCAATTTTCATACTTCTTTCATGAGTATTTATTGAATCATATAACTATAACATTAGTAAAAGCAAGTTTTGTAAATATCACATAGTTACCCTACTCAGCAAAGTTGGTGTCATTCAACATTTATATCATAAACAATTTTGCAAATCAATATAAAAGGTTTACCATTGACAGTCTTGTTTGCCAAATCATGATTATGTATACAGATTTAACAAGACATGCATATTAAAGTAAGAAATGACATTGGTTAGTAAGGAATATAGAGGGGGGAAAATTCCAAGCTTGTCCCTCCACTCAGGAAAAGTACACCGCCAGTGGTGTCAACCCCTCTAATCAAATGTTTCCTCCTGTGTTTGGACTATTCCATATCCGCTTGGGGATGCTCAAGTGGGAAAGTGATAAATAAATACACTGGTAGTCTACAGGCACAGACATCACATTACATACAGTAGAATGGTGAATTACACCAAGCCTTGCAGCTCAATGTCTGTTGTACGATATCCTGTAGTATGTAGGCGGGACGCATCCGTGTACAAGTAACATGTATTTGGGCGGAAATCCTTTCCAGTTCTGACTTCTGGCTTCCTTTTGCTTGCCCCCAAAACCCATGTATAATTGTTGCTAGACCCTGTCCCTGTCCATTGAGCAAGTTTTGATTTCATAAATTAATGTATTCATATCTTGCTGTTGTTATACGAACAAATCTCATGCATGGGGCTTCCCCATTGCTTGGTATTCTGACCTTTGTCCAAAGTAGATGATGTGTAATCAAATGCAATCAAAACTGTGAGTACTGTACCACCCTGACTGAAGTGAGCTATGAAACACAGTACATATGAGAGAAAGAGAGAGAAAGAGGGAGCACTTAATGCAACACAGGGTCTATTGATATTTCAAACCCTATATTGTATTATACACTATCTCAACTCCACAAACCAAGGTCTAAACATTATGGACACTTCCTAGTGCCTGATAGTAAAGAGGCTGTTATTCTTTTCCCAAGAGAAGGTGGGGCTGTGTGTTACTGACTGTACTGCGCTGTTCGTGTGTGAGTAAACATTAGTCTCAGACTATATATATATTTTTTTTTTTTTTTTTGGGGGGGGGGGGGTAAGGCTGTAGCAACCAGAATGAATGCATGCAAGTAGGGGTTTTTCTTCTTTTTGTCTCTCTCACCTATTTTCTCACTTCAATTCAAGTTATTCAGTTGACTGAACACAACACTGGCTTGGCTTGTAATTGCACGGAGTGAGGGTTAGGGCCCAATAGGGGTTGAAGGGGAAAAAAAAAGGGTGGTTGCTCAAAGGCAGGTAGCGGATCAGAACTAGCAGGGTATACTCTGCTAGCTAGCTGTGTTGAGTGGGACAGTCGGTGCCAAGAGGTGAAGTGGTAACCACCGGTCCTCACAGGTGCTGCTCTCAGGTTCCCCATTGATTGTAGGCTGCCTAGTCGTCAGGCAGTCGGTCCGCAGAAGCCGGCTGTGCTCGTGCTGAGGGTCTGGCGGACACACAAACTGTTTGCCCAGAAGACAATAACAGCTGCCATTTGTAGTACCACTGGGCATTGCCATTGTCACTGACAGGATTTTTATGCACGGGTTGTAAACACAAGTGAAGCAGGGAGAGCACGGGTATTCAGTACATGAATGGTGAGTTAGCTAGACAGTAGACTATTTATTCAGAGTACACTAAAGCATTATTAGTTGTTATGTCATACATCTAGCTGCATGGGCCAGCTCATTATGCCTTGTGCGTTGTCCTAATTACTCTTTTAGATTGTAACTCTTCATTACGCAGAATGACATGTATGACATGCTGGCATGGAGACAGGCCAGTTTATGGTGACACTTTCATTTAAAGTCAGTCAAATAGGCAAGTCCATACGAGCTAATATTTTTTTAATTATTTTTTTAATGTGGTATTAAAGTGGTAGGTTCACTGTACGTTGTAGGCCTATCCATCCTCCCCTGATCCTTTGTTGCGCAATCCCAAGTCGAACACCTTACAACACACATGACACAGGGAATATATGTAGGCAGCGCATACCTGTATAGGCTCTGTTGGAAGTATGTGATCAGGGAAGTGGAAGATCTCCCTGGTATGATACACGTCTTTGATTTTCATGTTGTGTAAGTTTCAAGCATTATTCCGATATTCACACGTAATGAAGGGAATTATCAGGAAATACCATTCATGCTGATGTATACAGTTTCTAGAGATCATTAACCGGATCTGTGCTATCTTCCTCGATAGGCCCGTTCACACACAAGGGAAAAAGTGCGATTTAAAAATCGATTTTCTTATCGCGATCAAAATTTCGAAATTTTTTCCAGTGTGGACAGAAAAATCTCACTAATTACCGCGATCCTTATCGCGATCCAACTCGCACTATTAGTGCGATTTTTTCAGAATAATCGCGATTATTTTGCCAAGCGCCGTGTGTGTGAGCGCGATCGAGATTCGGAAATCGGTATTTTTAATCCCATCGTTCGTAGCGCGTGCGAAACTCTGGGACTGCGGGGTCAGTCTTCGGTCATGCAAGTTTCCCGCATGCGCAATTTGGCCACTGATCGTTCTTTCCTTGCTGCGAAGTGCGATTTTTCCCTGTGTATGGACGGTCGAAAAAAAAAAATCGAAATTTGGATCGCGATTGAAGTTTCGATTTTCGTTGTTTGTGAACGGGCCTATTGTGTGTGGTATAATTTATCCATGCTACCTGTAATGGGACCCTAATGAACTGTACATGTACAGGTACAACTTGTATGTGTGTGGATGGTTTTTATATTACATTCACTTCAGTATAAGACTGCTCTTTCTCCGGGTCTCTCTCTCTCTCTCTTTCTCCCTTTTCAGAACTTTCTATCTGTAGTAATAGCATACAGATTGATATTAGGATGTGAAATATATAAATTTATGCATATATGAAGATCATGTGACTGCCCGGCCATTGCATGGAAACATTCTTTACCTTGCATGTTTGTTGCTACCACTTGACCATTGATTTCTACTTTTCAAAAGCAAAGGGCACAAATACACAGGAGCTCTCCGAAAACCACTTCATTATAAATAAATCTAACGTTCATTAGAAGTATAGATAGGTGTGAGCCCTTCATAGTTTGTAGTACAGACTTTTAGACACTGAATACTGTACTTTCTTGAATTCACAAACCCTAGGATGTACATTGGGTTTTTAAATGTACCTTAGGCCTATCTCATACAAATATATATGCATGTACATTTTGTATTTAGATATAAACACCACAGAGAAATATCCAGTATAAGCGATTAAGCCTTTCAGTGCCAGGGACATAGGATAGTGACTATCATGCTGTAAATGAGTTTATTCTGCGCCAGTCAACACCCAAAGCATTCCTAGGGTGAAAGGGATCGTATAGTTTTGGTTGAGACCTAGTTTCGGGTTTCTAACATTTTTGGTGAGATAATGAGAAACCTCTTATGAAATATGAAAGAGCATGTAATTCTATGAGGAATTCAATGTTTATTTGATGAAAATTGGTTTTGAAATGGCTGAGATATCCAAAAAGAGCAATTCTAATAAAGTGTGGGACCCACAATTTATTACGATCGCTTTGTTTGACTTTGTTTTTGGATGTTTCAGTCATTCCAAACCCGATTTTCATCAAATAAACTTTGAATTCCTCTTAAAATGGTATGCTCTGTACTATATCATTGTGTAAAGTGTTTTCTTGGTATCTCACAAAAAGTTAAAAACCCAATTCTCATCTCCACCAATACTGTACTATCCCTTTAAAGTGCAGTTCCAATTGTTCATTGTTTGCTTATACTTATGTTGTGCAGCTGCAGTAAGTGCAGTTCCTGGTTTTTTAGTGTGATATGGTCTTGTTTATTGGTTGCTCACGGTTTTATGGGTTTTGATCTCTGTGCCAAAAGTTAAAGAGAAATAACTACCTTTGTTTGTCATTGAGCAGCAAATATGTGGAAATCATCTGTGTTTACCATGATTTTCATCTTGTACAGCTATGCTAGGGGGAAACATATTTTCCTCGATATGGTATGTTTCCTCTTTTTTTTTTTTTTTTTGGTTGTTTGTTGTTTTGTTTTGTTGTTTTGTTTTTGTTTGTTTGTTTTTTTTTTTGTCAGGTCGTCATCCAGTGAAAATGAAATAACATTAAATCCATGATCAGTATATTAACATCTATGGTATTAACTGATGTGATAATAGGTACATGAAAACTGTGCTGTTTGTCGCTAGATTGGGAAAGCAAATTTGTTAAATGTAGTTAGCCAGCCATATAATCCTAAAAAGTTCACTCCAGTGCACACTGTAAGCTACATACGTGTAGTACATCGTATGTGGACTTGCACTGCAGGAAAAATTAACTACATATCTCATGTAAAAACTGGAATGTAAACTTCAAGTGCTGTAAGAGACAGTGACTTATATGGTCATAACAGAGAGTCAATATTCATTTTTTTTTACAGGGCTATGACTAATGAAAACGAGAAGCCCATATACCATTGATAATCAAAATATATGGTATTGAATGGCAAACAATCATAACACGTTTAGATACAGCAGGATTTTTTTTTTTTTTTTTACTGCACCTTCTGCATTTCTTGAATGGAGAAACATTATCTGTATTATGAGTCTGTCTGTGTAGCTGTTGAGTAAACTTCCAACTCGTTTATGAGCTTGAAAAGAAAAGAGCTGCTATCAATACAAGAATAACGTGTAGGCCTACCTGGTATTCATTTCATTATGAGCTTGTTAAGGCTAATGCTCAAGCACCCCATTGAAGCACATGGATAAGAATCTGTATTGAGAGAACATCCAGTTGAGAGAAAGCGTGTATTGAAATTTAGGGAAACCACCTGTTGATGTAACTGAGAATATGCTGTAGACATGAATGCCATTCACTTCTTGAGCATTTCATATCTCATAGAAGGGTTTGGTAAGACCTAGAATTAGCATGTGTTATTTCAAGCTAGATAAAGGCATTAAACTACACAAGCACCACTACTTGATTAATTACAAGTTCACCTTTCTGATACGGTTATGTTTTAATGTTCGAAAGCAAAATTCTAATAAGAGAAGAAAATATTAATTGTAGTCCCATATATACTTATCTATGTTGGTAAGTTAATGTATTTCTAATTGTGTATTGTGTACAGAAGGATTGCTTGATTATGATAAATGTGTAGCCCTATAAATTCTTAATCATTCAAACCAAATGAGATTTGTGTGACAGCCATTAGGAATACCATGCAGGTCTGTGGTGAAAAACTAAGTCCGCACCTCAACCATGCTGCTGCTTTCATGCAGCAGGCAGGAAACTGAACATACAGGGAGTCATTATACTTTAATAGCACACGTGAAATAGTCATGACATGGTTTGCAAGGCGTCTATAATGCATCAGTGTGCCTTGCTTGTGTTGTCATTTATGGCATGCTGGCATTCTAATCAAGACAAAGAGGAAGTTTATGCCTGCATTATTTCTTAAACACCGCATTGTGTACCATGGCCTGTTGATATCTTATCTGTAATTCCTGCTGTGTGCAATGGCAAGTGGTGGAACAGTTCACATGGAACAGATTGAAAAACACACAAATGTGCAGCCAGGGCCAATAGAAGCAACCCCAAAGCTAAAACAAGGAAAGAAAGAAAAATAAACATAAAACAAAACAGTGATCTTTAGAAATGCAGAAAGAAGGAAAAAAAATGGTTTGAATGTGAGGCTGGTTATTAGGACTAAATTGTGTGGATTAAAAAGATGACTGGGACAATAGTAAACTGTAGAGATGAATGTAGTCAGGCCATTATGGCATTACAAAGTTTTATTCTTTCTTGCTTATTTGTGCACTCATCTCATAAGCAGGGGCCTCACATTTATTGTGCACAAGTGTCTCAACTGTCCCAGCATAGTTTATGTTGCCCCTGGCATTTCAGGGGGCAAGTTCAGTGGTTGTTTTTAATAGTTCCCTGCTTGTAAAAGCACAACTTAGTTTATACAGAGGAGGTGATGGCATGATCACTGTACTCAGCATAAATCATTTATTAAATGCAGTTACAGTATGAAATGGTGTGATGGATACTATTGTTATATTGTTGTTGTTGTTGTTGTTGTTATTATTATTATTATGATTATTATTATTATTATTATTATTATTGTTATTATTATTATTATTATTATTATTATTATTATTATTATTATTATTATTATTATTATTATTATTATTATTATCATTGTTACTATTTCTATTATGATTATGATCATAGTGATGATTATTATTGTTGTTGTTTTTGTCATCATCGCCATTATCAAATATTATTATTATTGGACAGATCTATATATTTCATGGTAAATATGTGATATATGTGTTGTTTATTACATAAAAAACTAAGAAGCAAGATAGATATCTCTGACGTAAGATGAGTAGACGTTTAGTCGAGGTGTCATAAAACTTGACTTCCTACATGCCAATGTATTTGCATAACAGACATGTGGGCCTGAAGATAATATTGTGACAGGCTTGGATCTAACCAGCAGGCTGTCTTCTTTCTTCTCCAGTAGAGAGATCTAATCTCACATCCATTCAAGTTTGGGAGTTTTGATGGGTCAGGTTGATTGGTTTCCTCAATCAGTTAACTGATAGGTTTGGAGATGAGGCAATTCCATCATTATCCAGTATAATAGTTCATGGGCATGGTATGCCCTGTTCTTGTGAGAAACAGGATAGAAGTGGAACCAATATTGTTGGAAACAGGTCACTTTGAATGCTGTTAAAATGGAGTCCTGGAATCGGGAGGGAAATTTTTTGAAGCTGCTGTGAACCATTTGAATTTGTTTTCCTTTTTGTTCAATGCCCCCCCCCCCCACACTCCCAAAACTTACTTTTTTATCCCCTGACATTTACAATTGGTCCAAAATTTGCTGGAACTGATGGCTATATGAATGCTGTTCCTGGGCATCGTCCTGGAACCACATTGAATTTAGTCATTGACAATGATTTTTTTTTTCTTTTTCAGTCCATGAACAGAGTGGACTTTGTATGAAAGGGGAATTTTATAATTATAGAGAGTATTCAGCTGTGTAAGACGATCAAGTTGTTTGTGCTTGGATGTTGGTACCTGTAATTCATCACGGTCCATCGGCTTTGAATGGTCAATGGGTACCTGCACAAAGTCCACTCTGGACTCCTTGCATAATATCACTTTACCAACTGGGTGCTGATTGGTCAAGGAATCCACCCAATGCTAGAATGCACAAAGTCTTTTCAAATCTTTTGTCAAATTTTACTAATTGAAGCATGTTGCCATGGTAGCAACTGAACATCCTCCACACTTTAAAACGCCCATACACATTATCATGTGTACATATAAGTGATTGGGATCTAGACAACATAGCTATGGCCAAATGTGTTTGCTTTATTTCTCTCAGATGTCTTCTCTCTGGATCTCTTTCTTCCTCTGTTCTCTCTTCATCTGAGGCATTGCTTTGTAATACTGTAAATAGTTATTGCACTTGTGCTATGTTAGAGTTGGATATACCCTCCACAAAAGTCAAAGTAGGGAATGAAATATATATATTCATATTCCTCTCTGTTCAGTCTGGAGGGATATCAACTCTGCTACTTACTGTGAAGTAAATTTGTCAATAAAAGTTGGCGGCATTTTGAGTGGGCAAGCGGAGACTGTCCTTGGTTTTATGTGCTCATCAAACGGTATTTCAAACCTCAGAAAGGAAGCAAATACTTTTCTTTTTTCTATTAGTGGAAGTCAGACTGCAACAGTTGACTTACCAAGCACAGAGTTCCATTGAATTGAGATTTTCAGGTATTTGCCTGCTAATCTACTCTCAAAATAGTTTTCAGGAATGCAGCAACCTTTTGAATAAAAGTAGAGGGTAAATTTCTCTTCTCACCCCTTATCCTGCTTCTCACACCCCTCCCCACTTTTTCCTAAAAATCTGACAGTGGAAAACAGACTTAGGAAAAGTTTGCATCGAGCTTAAAGGGATGGCATAGGATTGGTTGAGATGAGGATTCAGCTTTTAACTTGTTGCAAGATACTTTTTAATAGACACTCCTGTACTTAGTAATGAAATGTTAAAGAAGATACAGTTCTAAGAGGAATTCAAAGTTGTTGTTTGTTTTAATGAAAATCCGATTTGAAATGGCCGAGATATCCAAAAACAAAGTAAAGCAAAGCGACCCTAATAAAAGGTGGGTCCCACCTTTGATTAGGATCGCTTTGTATTGGATATCTCAGGAATTTCAAAAACCAATTTTCATCAAATAGACACTGAATTCCTCGTGGAATTTATGATCTTTCATATTTCATTACTGCTTTCTCATTATCTCAAGAAATTATCCCCCCCCAAAAAAAAAAAAAAAAAAAAAAAAAATGTTGGAAACCTGGAGCCCCATCTCAACCAAAACTGTACTATCCCTTTTTAACCCATTGAGGACGAGTCCCGAGCATACTCGGGCAGGTGTCTATGGGAAATGCGTGTTACAGCAAAATCAGCCTGCCCTCATACCCCTTTCAGGTAATCGCGGTTCAATTATCCGCATCCAAATTATGCGGATAAAGTAGTCAAAATCGCGTTCATATATCCCATGAAGTGCGCACTACTTTTACGAGCACCCGTTCAGGTGCGAAGGACGGAGTTATTTGTCATGGTTACGGCGCACGCCTCTATGTACGATGACACATGCACGTGCGTGTACAACTGCAAAACTGCGTATACTATAACTCACGTGTATGCACACCTCTCGCGCGCTCAAGCTCAGCAATCAGCGGTTGTGCGGAAAATCGAGTGACCTTTGACCGAACTGTGGAATGTTAGTGCGGATAAGTCGCAAATCGCGTTCATGTATTCTCGATCTACTCCTCATGCTGCAATTATGCGCATAATAGCAGCATAAAAATAATGCGCACTTTTCTACTCCTCTCCCGTTCATGTAATCGAAATTTTACGACTTGTGCTCCTATTATCCGCATCCACGATTACCTGAAAGGGGTATAAACATGTTCATGCAGTATGTCTTTTGATACAGTGTCAGTACTGGCTCGCTGTCCGAAACAGAAAAGAAATCCAGATAAAAACCCTACTTATGGTGATACCAAATAGCTCCAATGATAACATCCTCATTAGGCATGACACCAAGGACTTTTCTGGATAGATCGTTCTTGGAGCAGTTCAAGCAGTAAGCACGTATAACGGGTTGTGCTTGTAACACAGAAACAGCTCAGTGATGTTATTCTATTTTCTTATCTTCCCCTTTTTTTACTGACCCTTCCACCCCTCCCCCCATAAAAGAAAAAGATGGTTTTCCTATCCTGTAGAAGATTAACATTTCTAGAGAGAATAATGGTGTATTGCTCTGCATGTAAAAATGTCTGGTGTATTAATGTCCGCAAGATCGCATACAATGAAATTTGATATACCACAGGATAAACTTTGGGGAAAGTTGTGGAAACCAGTTGATCTCCATTTGAAGCCCTTTGCAATGGTTCTGGTAATCTAACAGTATGTGGACAACAAGTAGAGAACATTTGATATGAGCTATACTATAATGTCTGGTGTCTGGGTAGATTGCTGATTGTAGATGCAAAGTTGATTAAAAAAAAAAAAGTTATTTTAAGTGGTATTAGTGATAACTACGTGTTCATGAAACATTAAGAGGATAATTTTGCTCAGAGCATCAAGGGGGGGGGGGGGGGTAGAGCACCTTCATTTTGAGACAAAGACAAGATTGTCACCATTAGTCTGCAGCTTTAATAGTGTTTGATGTCTAATATCTCAAGATTGGCAGATTCTGGTATACATATAAAGAGTATGATCACTTCTGCATGATGAATTGAGATATAAAATGCTCATGACCACCGCCAATCCAATCCTTGATTTCTTGGAACTTCTCTTGATCTAGGAGTGTTGCCTTCCACGTGCCAAGGAAAACATTCACATGCACATGCATGCCTGTCATAGGCTACCCATATTTGTTGTATCACTAGGAACTGAAACCGATCCATTGCAACGTGTTAGTAGTGAGGCAGCTACTGCAATGAAAAGACGTGGGTATTCGATTATCCATGAAAATGTACATTCTTATTTGTGTTCGCAGACATAGATTATGGGTGAATCTTTTGTAATATGGTCAGTATATACAATTGCTGTCTTCCTCAATTATGAGTAGCAGAGAGTTGCAGTTTTGGTCAGACCTTTATACACAAATAGTGTGCTTTGGACAGCAGAATGCTCCAATGCAAACAATTTGCAGTTAAAAACCCCTAAAATGTCCGCCCTTCCCTTGAAATGAACAAGAAAAAGGTAATGTGAAGCAATATCTCACAACTTTGATGAGACCAAAACCCATGTCACTGGCCAGAAAACCAAGCAGGGATGAACTTTATGCAGGATTGTTACAGTATAAGATCTATTGGTGTTTCCTTGTCTCAGTTCATTTCTTTTGCAATTGAGTTATGAATGTATTCAGACAGTGTTCATAATACTTTACAAGCAAATGCCTTGTTTGTTTGGTTGTTGTTGTTGTTTTTTGTTGTTGTTATTTTTGTTTGTTTTTGTTTTTGAGGGAGACTTTTTTTTTTTATTAGGATACTTTATACTGCCAGCATATTACTTTCAAGTGTCATGGTTGTTAGCAAAGAGAATTATACCTGTTAGGAAAATTTACAATTAGTAGTTAAAATCAAACAGCATTCAAGTAAGGTCTGTCTTAAAAAGTTATTTCATCATGTGCATGGAATGACATGTTGTTGTTTTTCCGATCTATTCCAAAACAATGACTCATTCTGTGAGATGATTTGCATTTTTCTTTTAATAATTCTTAAAAACCCCAAAGAGATTAATATGATATCATCTGTGCAAGAAACTATTGGGATGCAGTCAGCATGGGAAGGGAAGCAATTGGCCACAGAAGTCAAAGCCCTTTCATGATGGATTGTGTAAAACACTGATTAAATTATCGTCCAGGAAGTTACATATATCCTTCCATGGATTGGAAGCTACAGTTGGCATTGCATAGATCAAGGAGAAATCTCGGATGAGAGCTCAGACCTGATTAGAGATACCAGACATGTACTGTGTTGTTATCTTTAACCCTCAGATTCCCCAACCACTGTACAGGAGGATGCCTCCCTTACAATTTTAAAGGTATTGTTAGGTGATCCGAGTATCCTCTCGGATCACCTTCTGTATCTGTACGGATTCTTTATTCTTCTTCTTTGTTTGTTTCTTTATTTCTCCCCAAAAGTTGTGCAGAGGTTAGCTCAGAAAGTCCTCTGCCTATCAATTTCAAAATTATACCATGTATGCATCATGTCCTAAAGACAACAAATCTAATGCATCATTGTGATCAGTTGACCGTGACGTCACTATGACGTCATTATATGAAAACACATTCTGAATCATATCTCATTAATGGAATGCAATTTTTCAATGAAATTTACGTCACATATATTTCAACTTATGCGCATTCTACTCATATTCTCAAAATTCATCTCTACCCTGAAAACGTGCGCGTACGCGCGCGTTGAAATATTTGTATACTCCAATCGAGCTCAAAACTTTTTTGCACACGTTTCAGACCATTTGGAGCATTTTTTGAAAAATTGAAAAAAATGGACGGACGCGTACGCGCGCGCTCATATACGCATGCACAGCTCATATGCAATAGAAATTTCCCGTTTTTTCACTCTTATCGGCTGCCTGAAATGTCAAGGAATATTTCTACCAAGTTTCAAGTCAATCCGACTCAATATGACGTCATACGGGTCCGTCAAAGTTGAAATTCCGCGCGCGCGTCAATGGCGATATACAGTGCAACTATGCCAAAAAACTGCCAATTTTAAATCCGATTTTACTCGTCAGGATGGACGGTGACCCCCCATTTTCTTTACATATTCTGAAAGCTGATGAGTTGTACATGTCATTTCATGGGTTTCATGGGTTGGCAATGCTGGAAAAATGAGTAAAATATATCAAATTTCTTAATAAAGTTAAAAAAGTAAATTTTCAAAATGACGTCATCAAATTTCAAGTTCATTCAAGCATATCTTACTTATTCTTTTGTTGATTTTCATCCAAATTTCAATATGTTGTAGCTTATTAAATGGTCTTTCAGATATATAATAACAACAATTTGATTGGATGACGGCATCACCTCGTAAAAAGGGATTAAAAGTAACATTGTTAAATTTGACCAGTTTACGTGTTATCTCTATGGGAGTGCAGTTTTTCTGGAAATGAAAACTGACATGACTATCTTTATCGAGCACTAGCTCACTTATGCTTCGGTGAATTTCTCCCATATTTTAGTATGTTGTAGCTGAGACTTTGGGCTATCGTAAGTGTGCCCTTCGTTTTTTCATACGGAGTCGGCATCATGCCCAAAAACTTGGTTGAAATTAAAGCTTATCTTCCATGTATTTTCATATTCCTTTCTTTCTGCAACTTTCTTTGCAATAACTCAAGAAAAACAAGCTCTATCAGCCCAATGTTTAGTTTGTGTCACGTACATTATTTCATAAAATATAACAACTACTTGATCGGGCACCTTCTTGGGTATGTAAATCAGGGTCAAAGGTCATAAATGTTTCAACCTGTATCTTGGTGAATACATGTCCTATCTTTCCCATATTTTGCATACGTAAAGACCATGTTACAAGAATCATTTCACAAAATATCCACTTTTTGCTCAGACGCCATCTTGTCTGTGCAAAGTAGGGTCAAAGGTCATATGTACTTCTTTCTTTATCTTCATTATGACGTGTTATCTCTATGGGAGGGAATTTTTCTAGATGTGAAAATTGACATGATTGTCTTTATCGACGACTAGCTCAATTACCCTTCGGTGAATTTCTTCCAGATTTTAGTATGTTGTAGCCAATGTAATACTCTAAGTTTTCTTCAATCAAAGTTTTAATCGGATGATGTCTTCACCTCGTGAAAATAGATATAATGTAACCTTGTCAAATTTAACCAGTTTACGTGTTATCTCTATGGGAGGGAATTTTTCTGGAAATGAAAATTGACATGACGGTCTTTATCGAACACTAGCTCACTTACTCTTCTGTGAATTTCTCCCAGATTTTAATATGTTGTAGCTCAGACTTTGGGCTATCGTGACTATACCCTGCATTTTTTCATACGACGCCGAGATCACGTCAAAAAACTTGGTTGAAATCAAACTTATCTTCGATGTATTGAGATATTTCTTTCTTTCTACAACTTTCTTTGCAATAACTCAAGAAAAACAGCCCCTATCACGCCAATATTTTGCATATGTTTAGTTCATGTCACGTACATTATTTCATAAAATAACAACTACTTGATCAGACACCATCTTGGGTATGTAAATTAGGGTCAAAGGTCATAAATGTTTCAACCTGTATCTTGGTGAATACATGTCCTATCTTTCCCATATTTTGCACACGTAAAGAGCATGTTACAAGGATCATTTCACAAAATAACAATTTTTTGCTCAGATGCCATCTTGTCTGTGCAAATTGGGGTCAAAGGTCAAATATACTTCATTCTGTATCTTCGTTAGTGTATACGGAATTGTGTACCATAGATGGCAGGTCTGACTCCCTTTTCTAAATGAGAATCCAAACATCACACGGCCAATGTCCACTAAACACAGATGAAACCGGTATGGTCATGCCTATTGGGATCAGGAGACTCAAATCGTTGATTTACGAACAGATCGGATCACCTAATTTGTCAGTGTTGACAAATTCCAAGTCTAGTTTACTGTTGTATTTCTGCAAATTAGAATGCCAATGAATTAAAAAAAATGTTGTTAAAGTGTATGTACAAAGCAAGTAAAGTATGTTTGCATAAATAACTTGCATACTAATGTGTGGAATTCATCTTGCATTGTATAATGCTTACCCGTTGAGGACGGTTTGACTTTGCTACAACATGCATTGCCTATAGACACCTGCCAAAGTACATGTATACTTGGGACTCGTCCTCAATGGGTTAAAGAACCTCAGAGTAGCTGTTTTGTAATATGAACATGAAACTGCATGCAATTTCTGTGTTGTATCATTCTGGAGAGCCATGAATGATACCGTATCCTGAGAAAATCTGTATCAACTGTGTGAAGAGTACTAAAAGTAAAATGGGGAGGGGGTATACTTTACCTTCTGATCCACGACTTAAATTTCTTCTAAAGAATTACGCTGTGAAAGATTACTAGTCCCTACCTGAAATTCAAACTGATAAGTCTTAGAGTATCATGTGTTTAATTATGTTCAAAATGCCATCACTTTACCTTGGTTACAATGATGTTATCGTAACATAATAGTTCAATGTTGCTTTGAAATGTTCCACCATCCCGTTGCCATGGGTAGCTCACTAACCCAGATACTGATAATCCTGACTTCGTGCAGGTTCAAGGGCAAGGGGTAAAGAGAACTGGTTCAGGGGCCGTTGGGGGTCAAGTGTGTCTGCTGTGGCTGTTTTCATTTACCCCTTAAACTATTGGGGGTGAATAATTGACTGGTATCAATTGTCTTAGATCGACAGTCAATTAGTCTGCAATCCAGACCAATTGCTTCTTTTGTCAAAACTGTAGTTTCTCAATATGAAATTGAAATATTTTCATTAATCAATACAGAAACAGATATTGTGATAGTTATCAGATGATTCAATTGATGCAGAATCTGCATCATTTTATTTTCAGAAAAATAAATCAGAAACAAACAAACACATTGTGGATATTTTCAATTGAACGCTTCTTTGCACAAGCCTGTCAGAAATGCAAGGAACATCTTTTTCAGAGTAGGGAGGATTACATTTATGTTGTTTTTAAAATTTTATCTTGTTTTTCTTTCAGTTATGTGGCTTGATGACAGAGAATCATTGATTTGAATTGCCTTTGGTATTTCTTTCTGGCATATGAATATATATTTGATATTTAGGCCTTACTGATCTCAAAGGAATCTGAAGCACTGGAAAGGTTAGATATTTGGGTAGATATCTCACTATCTGGAGAAGTAACGGAGGCTACATGTACCTGTTGCATAGCCAAGGTCATTCTATTTGCCCAATATGACCTTGTGTGTGTATTCTTTTCCTCACAAACTTCCCAAAGATTGATAAGCAAATTATGTGTTTATCTTGTGTTCCAGGATATTTTTCTTGTCATTGACTGGCAAAACACTCTAGAGTCCTAATGAGTTTGTATTCATTCAGCCTGTCTAGTAGAATGTTTACACATTATTGTTGTCTACCAGCATGAAAATGATTGGAGAAAAATCCTTTGTGCTCTCCATGTACAAATGAATATAATTCTGGGTGCATGTGAGTCTCTTCACACTAGCTTTTGTCATAGAGTTTTAAAGTATGACCTTTGTGTGAACTTTGATAGAAATCCTGTGTCATTTGTAAGTAAATAGTTGACATCATTTCCTAATGAGATAAAGCTATGTATCAATGAATACAGGGATGCACAAACATTTTGTGTCTGTTTCTTTGGGGTAAGTTAGATACTGTTTTATTTTCTGTTTTCTGCTTCCTCTCATGTTCGCTGAACCAAAGATTAGGCACATTAAGCAGACGCAGTGAAATGGTTACAGGTGTGGCCAGTTGATAACCTCGCCTTTTGTGTTGCTGGGGCTCCTTTTTCCAAAGAGAACCACGGGAGCGCATCGACCTCAGGATGTGACTAATCATTTGTTTTCATTTCAATTTCAATACATGGGACTGTGAGTGGGGCATGTTGTCATACTATGCCTTGTGGATGTGAAGACATGCAATGTTTATTGTGTGCGAGTAGTGGTGACAAAATAATTTGAGAGAGATTTTAACTGCTGATAATATTAGTGATAAAAAGAGATGTAGGACCTAGGCCTATATACACGTGTATTATGGAATGTAGATTCGGATGGTAGTGTGATGATACACACTGCTTTATAGTAACACATCTTGTTTTAGAAGCTCTATGATATTAGAAGACTATACTTTAGTGCACAGTATTTCATAGATGTTTGACACCAAAAGAAACAAATGAAACAAAATAAACTTAACTGAAACTAATAATAAAGTTTATAACATCAGATTATATTTTAATGATTAATGCCTGTGATCAACGCAATGACAAAAAAAAAATGACATGCTGTGGAGTGTTGCTTGGTGTCCTTCAGTAGTGAAGATTGGTATAGGGTCCTACAGCGTATCGTCGCTGGGGTGACAAGACCTTGTATCTGCAATTTTGGTTAAAATAACTTTTTTGGATTAATGGTCAGATAATCAGTTAAGTGATGTCCTGTCCAAATCCTAGATGTCTTACCCCAAAAATGAAGCAACCACAGCATGTCAAAGGAATACATGTATCCCATGGGATACAGTGCTTTGGCTGCCATGTTTTCTTGCTCTCCTGAACATTTGACATTTTGTAGATACGAGGTCTTGTCGCCCCAGCGACGGTATGCTGTACTTATTCAAATTCAGATAGGTTTTCTTGTTACCCTGCAAGGTCGTTGCACAAGAAAATACATTGCATTAAAATCTCCCGGAAACGCAGTTTTGTAGTTTGTGACTGCTGTGGACAAGAGACTGAATAGACGCAATTGTTTGGGAGGGCAGGCCATTTTGCCGTCTTTGTGCAAATAGGGGCAGAAGAATGTTATCGGAGAGTAAATATTATTAGCCAAGGATCATGTCTGCAGATAGGATAGCTGTGGTTGGCCTGTTTTATGATATTAGATAGTGGTTGGCAGATTGAAAACATCAAGATATGATATGTTTATCTATGTGACCTATAACAACAAATTGGTTTAAAAAAAAGAGGAACTAGATAATTTCTGTTCATAATATAATACACTTCAGTGTTTTTATAATGTGTTATGTATGTCTTCAATGAGCTTGTTGTCCAGTTTCTTCACAAAGTCAACAGATCCCAGCAAAGACGTGAAATTTTCAAAGAGGAAAAAATATATAGGGCCTATAACTTCAAATGTCAATCGGCAGTTGGCTAAAACATTATGGAAGTGTGATTTTTTGAGGCAAGATGTAATATGTTTGTATATGTTGTATGTGCTATGTGAATTAGGTACAAAGGCTGCTCTGTGCAAGTTGTACCAGTGTACCTGGGGTAATGGAGACAAAAAGGCCGTCGCATAAAATTCACCTTGGATTGTAAGTTGAAGTATTTAGGGTAGCATAGTATAGATGTTATAATGCTTTCTATCATCAGCAGAGTGCAGAATGTTCCTACCTCAGGTTCAGAAAAGAGACCCTGTTTTATCATTGTGTTGGGAATTATAAATCTTCCTCAATGGGGTGTCAAACCAGGGAGGTGGGAAGAGATGACAAACCCTCCAGGTGGAAACTACTCATAGTACAGTATATTCTATCCTTCTCGACAACCATGGTCTGTCAGTGTTTACTCTTATGAGGGATATGCGTTTGATGCTCTGAATGGAAGGTTGATTCATTGGAAAGAAGCTGAATAAATATGATGTGGAATTAGATCCAGTAAATTCAGTCTGATTCATTGAAGGTTATACATCATTCACATGTAGTACAGTGGACAAGGCACAGAATGCACAAACTTTTCCCTGGATATCAAGTTATTGCTACGATCACTTAATATTGTAGGGTATCCCTGAATACATGACAAGTGCAAGCACAATTTGCAAACTGTGCTAACAAAAAACGAAACAAACAAACAAATGAAAAACTTTTACAGACCACTTGCTTTATCATAAAGTTTTAAGTGTTCAAGATTTGTTTTTGTGTTATTTTGTTTGTATATAATGTTTGTTTGTTTGTTAATTTGTTTTAAAAGGAGTTGTGTTTCTCCATCCCGCAATGTCCTCACAGTTTCTAAAGACTGACAGTTACCTTCGCTATGACAAGTGTTGAAAGGATACTTGTAAAGACAGGGTTGACCATGCCTTGATGCATCATAGATACAGTTCATCTTTCCTGAGTATGCTGTAAGGACTCCTTACTTCAACTTGTCTCACGTCAGAGTCTTTGTACCATTGTTATAACAATCTGTGTATGTATCACGTGTGAAAAGTTGGTTTCACACCAAACCCAAGCACTTTTCAAACCTGTGAATCACAGAGTTTGACACTTCACAAGGTTTTCTGGCAACATATGTTTATGCCTGTCAGTGAAACTGCAATAAACATTGGAACTTGTCATCATGAAATCAACCAATAGTGTTGGCAAAATCATAACTACTTTTTATGCTTCTCCATGTTTTGTATAAACTAAGCTACGGTAGTGCATCCCACATAATTTCTAAATCCTCCAAAAGAAGGTCATAGGAATTATGTAGGTGACATTGTACCAGGTTAATAGATATTGCCTTAGGTAGAAACTCTGTTTATTTGAAGGCTTTGTTCTATTAAAGAGGCATTGAATGCCATGATGATTGTAGTACGCCGTTGCATCTTTACGTTGATTAGGTCCACTTGCATCATACAAATGTAAGTAGAGATGCAAATGCACAATGCCCAAACTACTTCATAAATGACCTTTTCAAATGGGACACTCAACATCATCACTGAATACTTTGAAATCAAAGTTGAAAGCTTGTATTATATTCAATTAAACACTAGTTGTCAGGATAGTACACATTGGGAGCTTGTATTCAATATAGTTTATTTTGTTTTCATATAAAAAAAAAATGTTGCTATTGTATTTTCATAGTTTCCTATGCATGGATAACATCAGAATTTATTGATTTATATGTCAATATCATGTCTTTCATTGACATTTGTATCTGCAGCAACTGTCCACTCATATCCATCACTCTTGACCCAATGAAAATATAAACATTTTTTTTTCCTCTTGTAAGTAGAGCATTGTACTTTTCCAGCATAGTAAAGCTCTTCTCCATATTCAAAGTCACTGTATAGTTCAAAGACCAGAGTTAAATCAATTGAAAGATGGACATTTCATTGAAAGTGAACATGAAGTAGGACAGTTTGTATGTTTGAACCTGTTGAGGATAAGCAGATTTTGCTGTAAGTTGCATTTTCATAGACACCTACCTGAGTATTGACCGATTCTGTGACACGCTATGTGTATTTTTGGCATGGGCAGCGCCATTACTGCGGTGTCTCAGCCGACCCCCCCTTCCCACTCCCCATCCCTCTCCCTACATTAGCACGCGCGCAGAATGAAAAACTGATGCATGGTTGTTTTAGCCAATGAGCGTCTCGTACTGAGTGCGCGAATGCTTGCTTAGTGCGCGAACCTTTGTTACAAGTGCGCGATAAACATGTTGCCCTTGGGGTGGGGGAGAGCAGGGGGGGTCGACTGAGACACCGCAATTTGAGCTCATGGCTGCGCCCAGTGCCATAAAATGTCTGCTGCCCTCAACGAACCCGAATCGGTCGATACTTGGGACTAGTCTTCAACGGGTTAAAGTTTCACATGTTTCCATTCAGTTGTGACATTGGTGGCAGCCTCATGTGCAAATGGGATGAGACAGTAATAAAATGAGGCAGAGATTTAAAAAAAATAAACAAATTATGATAAGATGATGATGAGCAACATTTATGTATTGTCAGCTATCTGTAGAAACATTCAAAGGTGCCCAGCTCCCACAATGTGTAACACATCATTCACAAATTTGTAAAAAAAAAAAAAAAAAATAATAATAATAAAAAATGAATAAATAGGTCTTCAGTTCAGATTTAAAAATACATTTAACCCGTTGAGGACGGACTGATTTTGCTACAACACGCATTTCCCATAGACACCTGCCCGAGTATACTCGGGACTCGTCCTCAACGGGTTAACAAGATATTATCTTCTTTGAATTAAAAGTTTTCAATCTGTCTTTGCAATGCTTGTCTTTGTCCATGACCAGTTTTTCTTCATTTTCTTAATTGCTTCACCCTGAAGGATTAACAGTAACCTTAGGTAAAGTGAAGTGAAGAATTTTAGTAAGAAGCCAGTATCACAGGCACTCATGGAGGATGTTTAGTGATACTGACACACTTCATACACACACTCCCACTTCTCCTGGAGTGCTGCTATCATGACCAAGTTCAGAAAAGTTTTGGGCTGGTCATTCCAGCTACTGTTGACTCAGCAAATATTATAAATCTTTTCTGTCAATACCTCGACCAGTCAACTGCCAATTATTATTCTACTCTCTTTTTTTTTCTTTTTTTTTTTGGGGGGGGGGGAGGATTTGCTAGCAAGTGCTCCCAAATCACTGAAAGATGGATAGTAAACAGAGAAACAAAGATGGGAGAATTTCAATCTTCTTGACATTACCCTGTGCACTACCACATGTGAGATTTTGTAAGGAGGACTTTTTTTTATCATGTTTACCTGGCTGCTTCTGTGTGCAAAGCAATTGACAATGAATGAGAATTTGAGAGGGATGGGGAACGACGTCCTCAGTGATAGTTTGCATATATGGGAAGGTATACATCTGAGTTTACCTTAGCGGCAACTTTTTGTGATGCTAATGAAGTGGTGGTTGGCCTGGAAGTAGAGATGTCAATAGGATTATTTTGCATTTCTTCTCTGCACCTTGTGAACTCTAGAAAATTGGGTTTTATCCGAGCCCCCTGGCACCGAATCTAGCAGCTTAGGGGGATACGTGGACCAGAAATGATTGATGTTAATCAATAACAAGATTTCTTAGCTGCTCTGTGGATGAAGGCTTAATTCATTCCATCAACCTGATCTGTCTTTCTTTCTCTCCCTTTCTCTTTCTCTCTCTTTCTATCCCATGTCTTTATTTTTTTCCCTCCCCCCCCCCCCCCAAGGGCTTCAGCATTTTGTGACATGATGTTCGTCCCCTGTGCCCAGGGAAAGCAATCATATTGTTGAGAAACATATAACATGAGTTATTGATGGATTAACAGCTTTTTTGATTCGTCATCCCTGTAGCACTCCAGCTTTCCAGGACATACAAGTAAGGCTTGCTCAATGAGCTGCTCCTTTTTCTCTCTCTCCCTCTCCCTCTATCTATCTACAGATATCTTTCTATCTATATCTATCTTTCTGTCTTGCTATCTATCTATCTTTCTACAGATGTAGCTATCTATCTTCCTAGCTATCTAACTGTCTATTTTTCTCTCCATCCATCTATCTGTCTGTCTCCCTGTCTATCTACAGAATATCTTTCTTTATTCATCTCTATCTGTCTCTATATCTCTCAATATCTCACTTTTATCTCTCTATTCATCTATCTGTCTGTGTATTTATGTATCTGTCTATTTTAAGTGATTGATATGCTTGATGCGACAGGGTTGTTGCTGGGGCTTCAAAACAGAAGATTTCTTATATTTAACAACGCAAGAGTCAACCATTATGAAGTATGTTGTTGTAGTGAATCACAGGGAGCACCAGACACATTTATTTGCTGATCAGGCCTCATGGGGGTGGATATCAGTTTTGGACTCGGTCCCTGGACTTGGTCTCTACACCCAAGTCCAGGACCCTGCTGCGATCGTGCTGGGCAGCTCCTCATAAGTCGTGCCAGGTCCCCCCACTGTGACCAAGGTGAAGGTCACATGACTAACACTCCTTGTATTTGGCAAAAACAAGTTGTTTTCTTGCACACCACTTCTCATTTTGTATCATGAAGGTTAAAGTTTCTATAAGAAGGCCCGTAAAGTAGTGCAAAATGTGAGTAGTTTATAGAATGAATTGATTAGGATTGATATTGAGTGAAAGTGAATGCTTTGTAGGCAGCTGGTCTTCTTGCAGCAGCTGTAGCTGACACTCTGCTGACGCTGACCCCAATTATCATTCTCATGCAGCCCTCCTTTTGGAGTTATCCCACGTTCTGTCAGTGTCCATTTTCGAGAACACTCTAACTGGTCATCATAGGCATCCTACAAGTGCATCAATCTTGTATTTTGTTTGTTTACTGTTCACTTTTAATATTTAACCATTGAGGACAAGTCCCGAGTATACTCGGGCAGGTATCAATTAAAGTTTGGAAATGCTCGTAGCAAAATCAATCCATCCTCAACAGGTTAAATCAGATATATTCTTCATATCTACATACTTTCTTTAATCTGTCTTTATTTTTATTCATAATGCATGCATACACAAAAAGAAATAAGCCAGTCAATTCTTTGTGATTCCATTTTCATATCTTATGATATCATCAAGTTGCCAGAATGATGTTCTGCATTCTAAAATGTGTTGCATATAACCGAGGAGATACTTCCTTGATGTATGAATGACATTAAGTGACCTTTATGCCCTAAGGTATCTGCTGAAGGACTTTAGTCTAGAGGACATGTCATTTATAGATTCAGAGAGTAATTTAGAAGTGATAGCCATAATAATGATTTATTTATTTTTGCCTAGAAAGAGAGTTGAAAAGGTATCAAAGATTTACTTAAGAAAATTTACATGCATGTTTTCCACAATGAATTTGTGATTTTGAAAAAAAAAAAAAATCACGGAATCATCAGATCTTGAAACCCTAAGTATTTTGATTGTGATAATTAACCCATTGAGGACAGACTGATTTTGCTACAACACGCATTTCCCCCGTAGACACTTGCCCGAGTATACTTGGGACTCGTCCTCGACGGGTTAAGACTATTAAAACTGTTATACAAGTCAAGAACAATGAGTGAGAGTTATGAGCTTTATGCATAATGCAAAGCAACTATCCGCATAGATTTAGAGTTTGAAGGATTGTGACTTAAAGTTGCACTGAACTGTCTGTTCCATTTGTCATTTCTTTTAATGTCGTGATGAGCTTGCAGTCTTAGGGGACATCTTCCTGTCATGTGAACTCCAATCTTCATATGATATCAATAGAATTTGTTGAATCATGTTATGATTACTAATTTTCAGTGCAATCTTCTCATTGCAAATCTGTGACATCACTAAAGGGCATGTGACATAAATGAATGATGTCATATCTTCACTTTGTGATGTCATCAAAAGTGCATTGACTTTGAGTAGCATGCTGATATTTGTGTGAATGAATAGAAGCATTCCAGACTGATGATTGCATTTAGCCAATTCTGTCCCGAGTTTGAACCCAGCTCTCAGGTATGACAAGATTTATGGCTACAAATATCCCTACCAAGTGGATGAGTACCTATTAGATTGTAGAAATCAGAATATTTTATTGCGAAGACTACTTCACGGACCTCCTGGTGACCCATATGCCATTAATCAAATATCTAGGTTATCAAGCAATAGATACATTGTTGGAAACAATTGCTTCAATAGGCAGCTGGAATTATCATGATGTACCCTCACAACTTAGTAACCAAGGGAAAAATATTACAGATGTGAAGGACATACATATAAATGCATGACATAGAAATACACGTGTACATGTATGTACATGAGATTCTGAATGTCTCTACTGTGATACAAGATGTCTGGGCCTCACATTTCAATGCAATGTGACTAATTTAAAGTTTGTTTGGTATACTATGCTCAAAGAGGTTGGAATATCATCTATTGACATTCAATTACAGGGTCTGAAAAAAAAAAGTGTATAAAACTGCAAGGCCTTTAAATCGAAATATTTATGTCATCATGTAACATAGAAATATTAGTGTAGAGAGATAGATTCCAAAAATATTTCAGCCTTTTTTTTATGATGGGAATCATCAGTAGTTGAAGACAGCAGCTTCTATGAGAAAGCAACATTTTAGAATGATCTGACATATTCTCTAGCATCTGTTCACGCTGCAGGCTTCTCTCTTATTGTGTTTTGTTTTATTTAGAAATGAAGGATCTTCTTTCATTTCTTTCAGGGATTATTGCCATTTTGACCTCTTCTTCTAACCTGTAGCCAACAGATAAAAACGTAAATCAAGATCAACCACCCTGGAGGGGTGAGTGATGCAGTATCATCAGACCATGGAAAATGTCATGGAGAAAGTTGGTGGGAATGTTTACACTTGGCAGATGCTGTCCGTGGGCGATCAGAGTTTTATGGGCTGATGTGGCTGTGATCCTGCATTCAGTGATTCAAAGGCATGACTTCTGTGAGAAAACTTTCAAAGTTCTAAATTGGGACAAAAAACGTCAAAGGAACATGTGACATTTTCCTCTGTCTTTGCTTTTATTTCTCCATCTTGTCTTATACTGTTCTGAAGGAGAGATTGTAAATGCGACATGCAGAACACTGAAATTCGTCAGCGTCTAGCTGACCACATTTTTGTCTTTCATTTTGCAAGAGGAAACAGTTTCTCTTACACAGTCAAACAAGTCCAAGAAAATCAGCACTGTCATTGACTCTATGAAGACTTATTTAATTCTATGAGATTGCTGGTCGAAAAAGGAATTTTCTTGTTGTTTGAATCCACTTCATGAGTCGAAGAATCAGATCAAATAAAGTGTGGTCCATAATTCCATTCATCGTTCCACTCATGTGATTGCATTAGCACTTTTGTTTTTCTTTTTGATTTAAACAATTATTTTGGTTCATATGAAGTTCAGAGCATTTCACTTTTTAGGGGAAGAAGTATAAAAAACATCTCAACATTAGCTGCCCCTCCCCCATTGTTTCTTTGATGTTTAAGTTTTGTGATGAGGATGGTTAGTTTGTGCTTTCTATTAAAAATTTGCATCATCATTTATAAAATGATTTTTTTTTTCCAAAGACTGGAATGGGAGTATTATTGAGTATGTTCCTCAAGCTGTAAAGCATTTATTTATTTTTTTTTTGTCCTTTAATTATATCATAACCCATTGAGGACGAGTACCAAGTATACTCAGGCAAGTGTCTGTAGGAAATGTGTGTTGTAGCAAAATCAGTCCGTCCTCAACAGGTTACAAGAGGAAATACTTGTACAGTTGTCACAAAGGTAAGAATATGATGTACCTACTATTGCTGAATCATTTTTCTATTTAAATTCTTTGTGTTGTTCCTACTCATTAATTTAATATCCATGAGTTTCTAAGAGTCACATGGTTGAGAGACCAAACTTAAAGAGCTCCCACAACTGTAGTAGGAGGAAGTATGGATTGTTAATCAACAAATGAGTACAAACCTTTCAAAAAATAAAAGAAGGAAAGAAACCTTTTGAATGGAATCGCCCCTTTAGAAATGTTTACATCCAAAGTTATAAACTGTAGTCAAAGGCATCCAGCGTGAAGTTAATTAGCAAGAAGGCATGTATAGAAACTTTAAATATAGGTTTGATCTATTCCAGCTAGATTCAGCATTGTACAGACGTTGAGTGAGCAGGAAATGTCCAACTTAGCTTATGTCAATCTTTTCTGTTATGAGTCTTTTCAGTCAACAAACTGATTTAATGATTTTGCAGAAGTCTTCTGTCATGTATCAGAATGCATTGCTTGGTGATGAGCCCACTTTATGAAGTCTTAAAGGGATGGTACAGTATTGGTGGAGATGAGAATTGGACTAACTTTTTGCGAGATACAGAGAAAACACTTATGATATAGTACAGAACATACAATTTTAAGAGGAATTCAACTTTATTTGAAGAAAATCAGGTTTGGAATGACTGAAACATCCTAAAACAAAGTAAAACAAAGTGATCGTAATAAAGTGTGGGTCCCACACTTTATTAGAATTGTCTTTTTTGAATATCTCAGCCATTTCAAAACCAATTTTCATCAAATAAACATTGAATTCCTCATAAAATTACATCCTCTTTCATATTTCATAAGAGGTTTCTCATTATCTCACCAAAAATGTTAGAAACCTGAAATTAGGTCTCAACCAAAACTATACGATCCCTTTAAGTCTAAGTGTACTTCCTGGAATTTGTTAGACATGACTATTACGTATGTATAGGCCTAGTTCCAAAGGTTACCTATTAAGTAATACAATCACTGCAAAACATAGTCCCTTTATTCATTCATCCTATATGTGAAGGCAGTTTGAATTTAAGTTTTTCATATATTATACAGTCTTTTTTTTTCTTCAAACAGCTACTACAACACTGAACACCTCTATTGGAGCCATGCTTAGACAAGATTTATAGTACCAGCAACCGGGCTGTCTATAGGTTTGCTATATTTCTGATATATCTAGTGACTGAGTGGTTCATATTGCAAACTCATATATTACTGGCATAGAGTTGTGGACATAATCTGGTTAAAGCCATGACAGTTTGAAAACACATTGTAAGTAATCAGAAAAGAAATGTGGTGCACCCAATAGATGTGGCATGATGAGATAATTACGGTCATTGATTTAATCATGTTTAATCTAATTTTGACTCTTTTTTTGGTATGACAGGATGATGTTTTCATATATGTGTATCTCTGTTGTGTTATAGGCCCAATGCAGTGTATGTGTTATGTGTGCATTTTTTTTTTTTTACAATGTAGGTGGAAGTGTGAAGTGAATGAGCAGCATGGAAGGGAATGTTCTTTCACAACAGATATAATGGAGAAAAAAAAAATATGTAGCGATTGAAAATGGATAAAATCACACAGCTCTTTATAACCTTTGTCTCTTTTACTTTTGGATTGTTTTGTGTTTGTTTATGCTCTACTTCCTCATCCTGCCAGCTGGTTTCTAGCAGTGAGAGGGTTAAGTGATCTATAAAGGGGTCAGTCTGTGCCATGTGATAAACATGTGCTGGTACCAGGGATGAAGTTTAGTGTAACAGCACCCCTGGACCAATGTCTCTTCCCAGATCAGTTGGTGTTGATCATCTTGTCAACATCACGTCAACAAGTACCACCGTCTTTTTTTAAACAGTATCAGATTTTCTTGTCATTGTATAATTTCATATACAGGCCTATGTCTGTGTGTGTGAAAAGTAATAGCAAAAGCACATAAATAAGTGCTAAAAGTTTTGACTGCCTTTTTTTTTTCTCTCTCTCTCTCAACTAGGGCATTATTGTCATTAGGGAAGGATGGTTTTTGTGTCAGGAGAAACATTATAAATTATGTGCCCAGCCTGTTGTTTGACCTATCATGGGAAATACACAGGAAGTAATGGTGATTATGATGATGATGGTAGTGTTGATGATTATAATACTATTAGTAGTAATGATGATAATTATAATATTGATGTTGATAAGGAGAAGAATAGTAATAAGAGTAATATCAATAGTAATTCTAACAAAAATTTTAAATGATTAGGGGATTTCATCTTTTTCATGCATGATTAAAAACAAGGAATGTTGTCCCATTGTGATTTAGTTGTAATATTGAATCGATAAAAGATGTGGCATTCTTCTCTCTATTAAAGCTTTGAGATAAGGCTATACAGTATACATCCACCCACCCACCACCCCCCCCCCCCCCCCCACACACACACACACACACAAACAAACACACACCCCAAGGCCAGGCCACAGCATGCAGGCTTGTCTGCCATGGGTATATATGACACCTGGACGAACCTTGAAAGTTATGATATTTCCCCCTTTCAATTGGCCATGATGGTATCTAATGTCCCAGGCGGCGTATTTTTTATTTACACGCAAGCCTGTGGCTTTTCGCAATTTAATTCAATGAAACCGCTTGTGATGCGTCTATGCTTACTCCGCTCAGGTTGCGAAGAATTCTGTGGGTATACTTGTACAGTGCCTCCGCTCGCGCCGATTCGATTCGTACACGTGCATCAGTGAGTGTGTGAAAGTTTTGCTTGCCGTGGTAGACCTGCATCCAACAAGTCCATGTACGTACATTGTACTATGTAAACGAGTGAGAGTACGAAAAACAAGACAATACAAAACAAAAAATTTGAAAGTTATGGAATAGGCTGGTACATGTGCATGTACATGACAGTATCAGAGAGTTCTGAAATAACATGATCGCATAATCTAATGACACCTGAATGGAATGAAATACATTGGAAAATCATGCTTGCCATTTTTCTCATTTTAAAATTAATACATTGTATCAAAAGTAATGTATTTGTCTTTCAGACCCCCCTCACTCTCTTATTTCCAAAACGTCTCTCGTCTCCCGTCTCTCCATACATCATAGTATTTGTTCCAAATACAAGCTCTCTCCTATCTCTCTTGACTGCCTCTTATATCACATGATTTCTATTTCTAAGACCCCTTCTATATATAAATATACATTGTATGTACATGTATTAATGTTATTTCTCAGACCCCAACCCCCTCTGTTATATCTGTTGCTATAATAAAGGCCCTACATCTATCTTCATACTGATGGTATATTATTTTGTTTCTCAAACCTGCCCCGCTCTTTTCTTCATACTATAGTTTCAAAGACTCACTCTGCATATTCATTTTTCCGACCTCTCTCGACCCCTTCCTTTTTCAAATTCATGACTCGTGTATTCCTTGCTCGATCACTGCTTGAATTAGCCTATATATATCATACAATTTATTTGTTTTTCATACTCTCTCTGTCTCTCCCATTCTCTCTTTCTGATTCTTAAACTTTACAATGTTTGTTTACAAGACCACTTTCTACTCTCTATATACATTGATCAGTTTGTCTAGAAACATGTACAGTCACATGTACGAAGGAAAATTACACCACTATTGCATGAAGTCATTATGCACTTTATTCACTTCTTTATATTCAAGCACTTTTTTTTCATGAAGGTACAGATGTAATCTGATCCTCCAATATCCAAGAAGTACTGTAATACAAACTAGAAGTATCACCTAATGTGATTAATATATACCCCCAACTAGACACTGAGGCAGTTAGCTCAACTAGCAATGATTACTTTGTATGCTTTTCCTGGAAAAACATGCATGACAATGTATTATTGAATAAAATTAACAGTACAGTAATGTGTTATTTTGCTCACTCACAATAATGTGCCATATCTCAAGTCATGTGCTCAAAACCTGAGTGAGTAAAGTAAATAAATCAGCAATTTCTATGATTTTCATGAAAATAATGTTACCATGGAAACAAAATGTTTGACATTAAGAAAAAAATGAAGTTTGCAAAACTATAGCTGTCACATGTGCCAAATTTCAAGTCAGATGCTCAAAAGCTGAGGGAGTTAGGTGAATTCACAATATCATTATATGATTTTCTTTCAAAATATGCTGTCACCATGTTAGAGCTCACTAATGTCAACAATAATCGACCGCTATAACAACCACTAATGTGGTTGTCGCATCTTCAAGCTATATGCTTATTTGACGACAGCCTTCTGAATTTACACTCCCAATACATGTGCCATAATTCAGTCAGATCATTTGATTTCCTTTATTCCGAGTGGTTCCCAATCGATGTGTTCTCTTAGCCTATTCTTTGATCTGTACACGTATATCTCAGTTTTATATTCGGATGTACACACTGCATGTTCCATTGTCTCGTAAACAAAAAGAAATGACTGTACTTCATTTTTATAATATCATGATCGATGCAGAACATTCTTCATAAATTAATTTGAATTTGGATCGTGCAATATCATAACAACCTCTAATGTCATAACACGTCGACGACAAAATGTCGTAATGACCACTAATGTCATAACATGTCGACGACAAATGTCAAAATCGGATTAACAACAAATGTCATAACACGTCGACGACTAATGTCAAAATTCCCATTTTTGCTGCAAATGTCACAACACGTCGACCAAATTAATGTCAACATTTCAAAATTTACTGCAAATGTCTTAACGCGTCACTGGGGGGAATCCAGGAATCCCGTAAAGGGGAGGCGCCTTTACAAAAGTAACCCCTCCTTCATTTTCTTTCTCTTTTTTTTTTCTTTTAAACAAAAGAAATTAAAAAAAAAATAAGGGGGATGGGGTTGCGCCAGCCTTTTATTTTGAAAGGTGTCTCCCCTTTACGGAATTCCTGGATCCGCCCCTGAAATGCAAGCAATGAGTTTTGACACTTGTGGATGATGCAATCGCGAATCGAGAGGGAGCGCATCCCCCTCTGGTGCCCCTTATATTCTTGTAAAAACAACAGAAGTAAAAACAAAACAAAAAAATGGGGGCGGGGGAGGGGGGGGGGGTGCGCCAGCTTGTACTTTTGTAGAGGGGCGGCACGGCGCCCCCCTCGGTCTCTTATTTATTTGTTATAACAAAAAGAAATAAAATGAAATAAAATGAAGCTGGTTGCGCCAGCTTTTGATTTTGTATAAGGCGCCTCCCCTTTATGGAATTCCTGGATCTTCCCCTGTGACACGTTATGACATTTGCAGTAAATTTGGAAATTTTGATATTTCTGGTCGAGGTGTTATGACATTTGTGGTTAATCCGATTTTGACATTTGTGGTTAACGCAATCGCGGATCGAGAGGGGGCGCTTCCCTCTCTTGTGCCCCCTCTCTATATTTGTTAAAACAACAGAAATAAAAAGAAGAAAAAGGGGGGGGGGGGTTCACGCCAGTCTTTGATTTTGTAAAGGCGGCACGCCGCCTTTACGGAATTCCTGGTTCCTCCCCTATGACGCGTTATGACATTTGCAGTAAATTTGAAAAATTTGACATTATTTTTGTGGTCGACGAGTTATGACATTTTGTGATTAATTCGATTTTAAATTTTGTCATCGACGTGTTATGACATTAGTGTTATGGCCATTATGACATTTTTTTTGTCGTCGACGTGTTATGATGATATTATAGTGGTTGTTATGACATTACACGATCCAGATTCAAATGAATTTTTTAAGAATTTTCTGCATCGATCATGATATTACAAAAATGAAATACAGTCATTTCTTTTTGTTTACAAGAGAATGAAACATGCAGTGTGTACATCCGAATCTAGTCTTGAAGTTATTAAATGTGTCGTCCCTCAGGGTAGTATATTAGGACCTTTACTTTTCATCATATTACATAAATGATTTTTTTAAAACCATCCGACATACTTTCTTTTATACGTTTTGCCGATGATTCAAATATTTTCTTCTCCCACCAAAATCCAATCACTCTATAACTGTTAATTCCGAATTAAAAAAAAAGTGACTCAATGGATAAGAGCCAACAAATTATTACTGAATCTTCAGAAAACTAACTATATGTTATTCAGTAAGTCTATAGAAGTTTTACCCATGCACAGATATCATCTTTGATGACGTTCACTTAGAGCGTGTATCTCATATAAAGTTTCTCGGTATTACAGTGGACGATAAACTTTCGTGGAAGCCTCATATTATTAATATTAGTAAAATAATTTCGCGTAATATTGGTATTATTGATAGACTTAAATCTCATATCCCGTTGTCTTCTTTGCTGACGTTGTATTTTTCATTAATATTACCTTATTTAAATTATGGAATCTCAGCATGGGGTATAGTGCCCATCAAACTTTATTAGATAGATTATTGTTATTACAAAAAAAGGCACTTCGTATTTGTGGCGTTTCTCCACGTTCCCATGCAGATCCATTATTTGTTAGATATAAGATTTAAAAAATCAAAGATTTGTTTTTCTTACAGCTGGGTCAGTTTACGTTTAATTATAACACAAATGCACTTTCCAGCATTTTTTGATTCAGTGTTTCCCCGAAATCAATATTTTCATAATTATCCCACCAGGCGATCAAATGAGTTTCATTTACCCCTTCTGAGAACATTATTGGCTCAAAATACATTTATATATACACTGGCCCTAGATTTTGGAATTCTTTAAGTTGT
This sequence comes from Diadema setosum, assembly GCA_033980235.1. NCBI lineage: Eukaryota > Metazoa > Echinodermata > Echinoidea > Diadematoida > Diadematidae > Diadema > Diadema setosum. The sequence continues at coordinate 20,838,287 of CM067080.1, forward strand.
GATATAAAAAATTCTTTATCTTTGAATTCGTTTCAGCGTAAGTTAAAATATTTTTTGTTGAACTCATATAAAGATATATACGATTCATTACTTAGCTGGTCTTTTCAGCCTATAAGGGTTCATCGTCAATCATTGATTTCATCATTGTGTATTTTTTACATTATCTTATTTGTATACACTTTGCTCGGCTGACTGAGCTGAAACACCTCAATTCCCTCTTACGATCCCGATGTTTAGCGTGTTGGCTTTTCCTTTCATTTCCTTTTTCTTTCTCTCCTTCCTTTCCATTACACTCTAAAAACGCAAATGTCGAATCAACATTTAAAAGGGCCGAGGAGTGACAGCATTTTTTGAAGTGTTGCATCCAACTTTTAAAATAACATTTTAAATGTTGAATCTAGCAGGAAAACCAACACTTTGAAAATGTTGTCACTCCTCGGCCCTTTTAAATGCTAATTCAACATTTGTGTTTTTAGAGTGTATTCTTTTGTGTTTTATTACTGTCATGGTATACCCTACTGTAAAGTCATGTAATGTCGTTGTGTTTCTATTGTCTTGTCTATTGTCCTGTCTTGTTCTCTCCTGTCTTTGTAAAAAAAAAAAAAAAAAAGTTTAATGTATTCACAAGAATCCTTTGAGTGGTTCACAATGTACAAGCATGCTTTTCAGTGAACCTCTCAGTTCTTTCTTTTTTTTCCCCTCCAAACATAACTTTGTATTCTGCCGGTGTGCATGTATAATTTCCTATTTGTTAACCATTATCTACCATGTAAAGTCGAATACATGCCTATGTTATATCTTCTGATTCATTTCGTGTTATGTTTGACGAAAAAGAAAGAAGGAATGAAATAAATGAAATGAAATGAAAATGAAATGAAATGAATATAAAATTGAGATATACGTGTATCGACAGATTAAAGAAAAGAGTATAATGAGAGAACGCGTCGATAGGGAACCACTCGGAATAAAGAAAATCACTGACTGAATTAACGGAGTGTATAAATGCAGAAGACTGTCGTCAAGTAAGCATATATAGCTTGAAGATACGGCAGTCACATTAGTGGTTGTTATGACTCTACTGGTCGATTATTGTTGACATTAGTGGGCTCTACACATGGTGACAGCACATATCTTATGCAATGATATTGTGAATTCACCTAACTCCCTCGGATTTTTAGCATTTGACTTGAAATTTGGCACATGACCACGTGACAGCTATGACAGGTCATATAGTTGTGCAAACTTCATTTTTTCTTAATGTCAAACATTGTGTTGACATGGTAACAGTATTCTTAATGAAAATCATAGAAATTGCTGATTTACTGACTTTACTCACTCAAGTTTTGAGCACTTGACTTGAGATATGGAACATGTGACTATATTATCAGTGAGCATAGTAACGCATTTTTGTTAATTTTATTCAATGTTGAACAATACATTGTCATAGTATTTTTTTTTTTAAAGAAAAGCATATAATACAAAGTGATCATTGCCTGTTGAGCTAACTGCCTCAGTGTTTAGTTTTGGGGATATTAATCACATTGAGTGATAGTTCTAGTTTGTATCACAATACTTCTTGGATATTGGAGGATCTGATTACATCTGTAGTATACCTTCATGAAAAAAAGTGCTTGAACATAAAGAAGTGAATAAAGTGCATAATGACTTCATGCAACAGTGGTGTAATTTTCCTAGATAACATGTGACTGTACATGTTTCTAGACAAACTGATCAATGTAGAGAGTAATAAGTGGTCTTGTAAACAAACATTGTAAAGTTTAAGAATCAGAAAGAGAGAATGGGAGAGACAGAGAGAGTATGAAAAACAAATAAATTGTATGATATATATAGGCTAATTCAAGCAGTGATCAAGCAAGGAATACACGAGTCATGAATTTGAAAAAGGAGGGGGTCCGAGAGAGGTCGGAAAATGAATATGCAGAGTGAGTCTTTGAAACTAGTATTAAGGAAAGAGGGACAGGTTTGAGAAACAAAATAATATACCATCAGTATGAAGATAGATTTGGGGGCCTTTAATAGCAACAGATATAACATGGGGTTGGGGTCTGAGAAATAAAGTTAATACATGTACATACAATGTATATATAGAGGGGGTCTTAGAAACAGAAATCATGTGATATGAGAGGGAGTCAAGAGAGATAGAGAGAGCTTGTATTTGGAACAAATACTATATGATATGTGATGGAGAGACGGGAGATGAGAGACGTTTTGGAAAGAAGAGAGTGAGGGGGGTCTGAAAGACAAATACAGTACTTTTGATACAATGTATTAATTTTAAAATGAGAAAAAAGGCAAACATTTTCCAATGTATATATGATGTTTGTTCCATTCAGGTGTCATTAGATTTAAGCGATCATGTTATTTCACAACTCTCTGATACATGTACATGCATATGTACCAGCTGTAGCTTATTCCATAACTTTCAACTACTCTCCCTTCAAGCTTTCCATCCATGCTCTTCTTCTCCACTCCTTTTCCCTTCAATCTTTCCTGTCAATATCTAAATTATCAATCAACGGAGATGGAAAAGTGTTACATTATATACTTATATTCTGTTAGATTACTCGTCACGTGTAGGCCTATTGTGTCGTTATGCGTTTCAATATCGGGGGGGGGTGGATTGGCTTCACCTTCAGTCCCCCCCCCCCCCACATATCAGTAAACGCAAACGTGTATAGGCCTACAATTTACAAAGGCGAAAAATGACCATCTAAATGTAATTCTTTGGGAGTATGCTCAGCGCCCCTACCATCCCTTTAAAAATCACTCCAACCTATATTATATGAATATAAATGAATATATATATATAATTATATATATATATATATATATATATATGAAGAGTTTGTTTGCTAAAACCGATAAGTCCATTTTTGAAGCCTTGGTCAAAAGAAACAAAAATTTTCTTATTATTCTCTTTGTTTTTCTTGACCTTTAATCGCAAATATCTCCATTTGACAAATATGGACTTATCGGTTTTTGCAAACAAACTCTTCATATATATATATATAAGATTCGGTCAGTGTAGCCCATTATATACACCCCCATCATACACCAATAATTGGTCTTCCATGGAATGTACCCTCATTTGATGAGATATCACAGAATATTCATTGCTTTTTATATCTCTTTCCTTATGATTCTCTCTCTCTCCCCTTCTCCTCCTAGTCAGATTTTTTTGTTTTGTATTGTTTTCTTTTTCGCACTCTCACTCGTTTACATACGTACATGTACTTGGATGCAGGTCTACCACGGCGAGCAAAACTTTCACAGCGCGTACACACACTCACTGATGAACGTGTACGAATCGCGAGCGGAGGGTTCAGTGCTCACAGAACTCTTCGCAAAACCAACGCCAACAACCCTAGTGGAGTAAGCATAGACGCATCAAGAGCGGTTTCATTGAATTAGATTGCGAAAAGCCACAGGCTTGCGTGTAAATAAAAAATACGTGCGCACGAGCTGTGAGTTCAGGCTGCTCTGGGGGCCCTCCTGGCTAAAACAAGGGAATTACCAGGGCTCTGGGGTGGCTATGCAGGTTCTATGCAGTCTGGGTTATGTGGGAGCTCGCATGTATTTTTGTGGAGTTTAATACAAATTAATTGTCATCATTATGACCTTATAATCATCATTCTTCATACTATCAGTTCTTCCTTTTTGTTTGTTTTTTCCTCTTGTTCTTAGTATTTATCATTCATAATGATAATGATGGTGATGTTGATGGTGATGATGATCATTATCATTTTTATTATCATTATTATCATTACAGTATAGGCCTATCACATGTATCATTGCTGTATGATATAATCATCATACTATTACTACTTCTTCATCAACTATTGTTTCTACAAGAATAGAGTAGGACTATTATTATTCTTTATGATTATATCATTCTGTCTGTAGTTACTGCCATTATCAGCATTAAACAATATTGGTAATATTGCACACATCAAAATACCAGATGAGAGGAAATATATTTGTATTAATACTACAGCTGTATGTTGTCATGAGAAGTTAGTTTCATTACAATTATTAAATATGTTGTGTAAGTTGTAATGAATTTGGGAGAACAATATGGCATTATTTCTGCCAGCTGACTGTGACAAACAGTGAAACTTTAATCTTCATTCATATTACTGTAATCATAAACAAGTGATCATTTATGTATAGGGCCTATGGTATGTATAGGTCCTATATTATGAATTGATGATTCATTAAATCATATGTGACCGTGCACCTCAAAACGAACATAAAGTCGCACACACTGATTTTGCGTGAGGACTGAAAATAAGTGAAATGGGTCAACCTAGCCGAACTCGACTTTTTCATATTTTCTGAAAGAGCGGGTCTTCTTTTACATTATGCTAAAATTTGGTATCATAAAATGGCCTGGAAAGTGTGTTTTTTTAGTAATCTATCTTGAACATTTTTGGTAGAACAGTGTCATTAGGTGTGTCTTTAGAATCCCTTTTTCATTTCTGAAAAACCTTGTCCACACTCTTTGCTTTCAACTCTAATAACTTTTGAAAGGATAGTGCTACTGCTTTGAAAGTTGGCATTAATTATGGACAGAATGTGTTAATGAGGCATGCTTAATTTCAGTCTAATCTAATAATCCCTTTATTGTTGTTACTCTGGTGGTTTACTTCCTGTTTTTTGTCCCATTCATCGCACAGCCAGCACGGTTTGGTAAAGATTAAGCGCTTGAATAGATATCGTACTTCAGAGCCTCTTTTCTCAGTTCACACTTTTCCTGAGTTTGTGCTTTCTTTCAAATATTTAGATAGGTTAGGAGAGTCCATTTGATTTGAGTTATACATCATTTTAAAGCATAAAGTCTGCTCTTTCAGAATATGGTCTTAACTAAAAATTCATGTCTGGCGACTTTGTGTTTGTTTTGAGGTGCACTGTCACATATAAAGTTCCATAGCTGCTATTGGATTTTAATTACCTTTCTTTACATGCTTGTTTATTCAAGTTTTCAATATATATCCTGTTGCAGATATGTATGATTCAATGATGGTTTGATTACAAATGATTTACAGTATGTCCTCGGGATCGAGAATACACAAATTAACCTTCATATCTAGTGTCTATAAAAATCTCTCAAGTGGTGATAGAGAGCAATATATTCTTCACAGCAGCAAATACTATGAAACATAAAACTGTGGATCATGACATAGGAAGAAGGGAGTATTATACAGTACACATGTGGAACTGTATTTTATGTGAAAGTGTTTTTATCCAGTCTGCACTGGTTGCTCATCATTCCGTGAAGTGATGAAACCTGTCCCTCATGTTCCATCTTCACACTTCTGCAAAAGAGGTTTGCAAACCGTAATGCCAGTCAACCCTGGAGCGCCATTTAAAGGGTGTGTACAGTTCTGGTCGAGGTGAAGATTTAGCTTTAAACGTTTTGTGAGATATTCAGAAACCACTCTATGAGATGTGAAAGGGCGTGCAGTTCTAAGGGGTATCAAAAGTTTATTCGATGAAAATCGGTTTTGAAATTGCTGAGATATCCAAAAACAAGGTGAAACAAAGAGATACTAATAAAGTTGGGGCATGTCGCCTTTTATTATTAGCACTTTTTTTGGATATCTCAGCCATTTGAAAACCAATTTTCATCAAATAAACGTTGAATCCTTTTTAAAATTACATGCTCTTTCATATTTCAGAAGAGGCTTTTAATTATCTCACTTAGGAATGTTCAAAACATGAATCCTTACTTCAACCAGTACTGTACAGTCCCTTTAATCATCACTCCCAGAAGCTGTGTAAGTGGATGCAGATACAACTTCTGTTTTTTGTTGTTGTTGTTTTTTTTTTCGCTCTCTTATATATGGAGACAACTTTCACAGGGTGGAGAGGGGGAGGGGGATGCAGCTGTCCCCATCTTACACCCATCCAAGTTGCTATAAGATTCTCACCTCACCTCACCTTCCGGAAGCAAAATTCATCACCCCACTTAATACATCTACGCTACATGATGTGTATTCATTCCTGTGAGCTTGCTTGCCTCTTCCCTAGTCACAACTGCATAACCCTTTCATTTTGTTTTTTTCACAAATTCTTCTCAACTTGATAGCAGGTATTTAATTCATTGGATTGCTTTATATACAGCTCGTAGGATTTATATGCTAACAGTCAGAAAGCAGACGTTGGTAATGGTAATATTTTAACCCATAGCCCACATGACCTTGGTGGTTTTTGTACAAGGTCTAAATTGATTTCTGACTCTGAAATGCAATGGGTTAAGGTATTTTTGACCAAGTAGACTGTTCAATCTTTGCCAGCTGGAAATCTTGATCACTTTTTTTTTTTCACAAAGTACCCCAAACTCTTAAATGTATGATATAGACAAAGTGGGGAAGTTGCTTATCCCCAAAATACTGTGGGAAGGGAATCTTATTGTATGGATTCATATTTGCCCATTACTAGTTGATAACGTTATATAATAATAAATATACTGATAAGAAGTTTAGGATGGTGTCTACTGGCCAAAAGGAATCAGACAGAAGCAACTGTTTTGCATTGAATCAAATGCAATATATTATATATATATATATATATATATATATATATATATATATATATATATATATATATATATATATATATGAAGAGTTTGTTTGCAAAAACCGATAAGGCCATTTTTGAAGATTTTGAAGTAGGGTCTCTATCAAAAAGTACAAAATAATACCTTTAAAATGATATATTGGTCACCAAATATGAAGGTACATTTTTGAAGTTATGGTCAAAAGAAGCAAAAAAATTTGTATTATTCTCTTTATTTTTCTTGACCTTTAATCGCAAATATCTCCATTTGACAAATATGGACATCGGTTTTTGCAAACGAACTCTTCATATATATATATATATATATATATATATATATATATATATATATATATATGAAACGCAAGAGAAGATATATGGGGAATTACATTTGTTATTTTGAAGAGAAAGTAATTGCTTAGTTCCACCAGTCTTGGAACTTGTGGATTTTAAATTATCTTTCAACAAAACCTTGCCTTCTCACTTTTGCCATACTGTTTGCTATACTAAATACTTCCAGTAGGATCATAGCAAAATGAAATTGGAATATTGTGTTATTTGGTGGGGTGGCCAAACACTTTGCATTGTCACAGTCTGTACTAACAACAACATCACATGCTTCAACAGGCTCTGCTTTATAGAATTTATACCATGTAAAAGCTGGCATTGGCACTAAAAACTCTTGTATGTATCAGAGAAATAAACAGGTCAATCTGCAGAAATATTTTACTGTGCACATGAAGTAATTTTCAGTATACGTACAGGCTTTCTGTTAGAAAAACTAACCCCAAATTCTGACCCAGAGTTAGGCAGCGTCACAGTAAATTCCCTGTAGATCTTCCCTAAATTTTGAGGTTATGGCTAGGTCAAGAACATTGAAACAGACTGACTGTTCAGTTTTTCCTATTTCTTGTCTTCTGTCCATATCCCCTCCCCCAATCCCTGATTGCAAGTTTTCTTGTTATGTTTTTAACAGTTTGTTTAAGTGCTGCTTTGTGGATTGTAGAGAAATATATTGTGCAGCATCATCATATTTCCTCCGAATTGAAGAGTGGGCTTTTATGATGTAGGCCAACTCATCATAAACTAGGATCACAGCCTACAAATAAAAAACAAACAAACAAACAAATTAAGCTGCCACATACAGTGTTAGGCCTATACACATAGACAATTTCAGTGGACTAGATTCCAGTGGAAATAAGAAAACGCTTATCACTAGTCAAGATGTTGTATGTTCTTGGAAAGAATTATGAATATTCTAATCAGACTCCATACTGTAAAATATCTGCAGAATTTGAGCCTGTAATCTGGTTTCCATCAGGAAATGCTGGAGATAGTAACTGATGAAGCATGTTAGTATTTGAAATATAGGACCTACCAGTACTTGGTCAAGTTGGACTCGGACAAGTTAGTCACTTGTTAGTGACAATACTCTGTTCTAATTTGAAAGTGAAACCATAAGTAAATGGTCTATCAATCAATCAATGTCCGTGTTACTGGCAGTAGGAGGCAGTCATGATTGCCAGCTTTCTCTAGCTCTTGCTCTGCATTATCTGTAGCGTGGACAGTAGCTTTCATAAAAAAACAATAAATTTAGCTTTTGATATGTTCAGCTTGGCGGTCTATTGAGATGATTAATCAATGGCAGCCAAATTTCGAAAATTTGGGATACATCACATATTGATTACGCAGTGCACTCCCATTATAACAAACACTGCGACAACAAAGTCTCATGACATAGAAGTAAAGATTCAGGTCCCATAATTATTATCTATTAAGTTCACATACATTATCAATATTCGGCCATAGGAACATTTTGATATAGCGAAAGAAAACTGCCAGTCCTGAAGATTTTGTTAAAACAGGAGTCGCCCAGCTGTACTCACCCTACCACCATGGGAAAGAAAATTGGTATCGTGGGAGTGTTTATAGACAACATATGTTTGTTTGTTTGTTTGTTTTTTCTGCTTTGTTGAGTATTCTTTGCAGAGGGAAATTGTGAAATAGTTGGAGAAAATGTCCTTTGGCATTGATCACGTCCCTTGTCTTCCTCAGTATCACTCAATAAAATGCAAAAGTTCAAGCACCCAATATGCAGTGATATCAGTATTACATGACCTTTGTTATTCAGTTATTCTAGACTGTTCTTTCATTCCGTCCAAAGCTCCACCTAGTCCCATCTTCCAGATTGTCTTTTATTGAAATTCTCGTGTGTGTTTTCTCCTCCTCGAGCTGCAATATTGAATTCTACCCGACAAGTTTTGGTTCTCATGTAAGGATTTGGAGATGAAAATGGTGCTACTGGAAGTAGCTATGTATGAAATGGTAAATACACATAAAGTTCCCAGAAAAGGTGTGGATAGTAGGCCTTATAAATTATCCACACCCCCTTAAAACAAAGAAAGAGAGAAAAAAAAAAGATAACATAATTACCACTGTAATACCAGGTACTTTGTCAGAAATCTTTATATTGAGCAATGTGCCAGACTCATTGTGATTAGTGAGTGAATAACACAAGAGGATGGCCTAGTCCTGCTATGTGTATCAGTTGCCAATTTGAGGAGTAGAGTTCCTCTGTTTGTTTGTTTTATTTGTTTTTGTGTGTGTGTGTGTTTTGGGTTTTGTTTTTGTTTTTGTTTTTTTTTTTACAGGGAATAATGATGATTATAAAGCATAAATGACTGTGTACTTGGAGTCTCAAAAACTAACAAAAGGAAATAAGTGAAGTAGGTTTGTAATGATGTTTAGTTCGTAAAATTAGAAGTTTGCAATTATTAGGAGTTTACACACATTTTGCATTATGTATTCTTATATTTGTAGACGTAATTGAAGCAGTCAGAGATATTTTTCAACGAATCTTTGTGATTCTTTGTACAGGGGAATGTGAAAAGACAGAGCTATAACTTTCTCTTCAACAAGAGTGCATCCCCCAAAAAAAAACTTTCACTGCTCTAATTCATGTGTTTCACTGTGTTTATACAAAATTGCCCCCCCCCCCCCTTGGTCTTTGGTACATTCCCCATCAACATGGATTCTCGTTCAATGTACAGTCTCCTACAACATCCATTCTTCTTGAGCATTCTGAAACTTGTTCTCGATCTCCATTCCCATCTTCCGACTCGCTGCGTTTGTGTACGGAGGCATCTCAGCCAGTCGAGATTGACCGTTTTCATAAAGCTTGGCATTTCAATTTGCTCGTCTTTCAATCTTCGGGGGGGGGGGGGGGGACTTCATTTCGGTTCTTTTCCTACTAGGATCTGGGCCGGAGGTGTGTGAGGTGTGAGGGAATGGTGAGCGCTCAGCTCCAGTTCAGTGCACTTTGCCATGGTGTCATCCTTCACTCTCTACCTTTCTTTTCATTCATTCATTTGTTTGTTCGTTCGTTCGTTCGTTCGTTCGTTCGTTCGTTCATTCGTTTGTTCTCTTGAGATGGCAGGTGCCAATTGGTTAATCTAATCTTGGTTGTGGGGGGCAGGGAGGGGATTGAGCCTCTTTAGCCCAGATTTATACTTTGACAGCCCAGCCATACCCAGTAGGCCTATACAGCCTGTAGGTGTGTGATAGAATTTGAAAGTGCAATGCATATACAAAATCACTTTCATATATAGTAAAATTGGGCAAAAGAATACATGTAGCTTAGTGTTCATTTGAATCGGACTGAGAAAGGATTAATTAAGAATTAAGTCATCTTCACTCAGTTTTTTGTGTACGTGCTATGTATGTGATATCTCCAGTGTATCAAATAATCTTCACAATTAATGCATGCATATTTCATGCAGTTGTCCTCAAAGTGAAGAGAAGTAAGGATTTAAGACTTGTATTCTACAATTCTGTAGCACTGTACAGTAATCATGTTTAGAATTATGGAGAAAATATGACCAAGTACATAAACAAATATTAATCAAATATCAGTGTCAGCGTATGGTTGTAATTGTATAGTGCATGGATCATTGCGGATGAGCATGGCTTCATTTGACACGTGTAGTTAAATCAATTCCATATTTCCAGGTTGAGATGATTGTTCAGGAATTTGTATTATTGTTAATTCTGGTAAATATGTTTGGTTCTTTGTTTATGTGTTGCATTTGTGTTTACATTCATCATTCATTATCACTTTTTTTTCTACCCTCTTCCACCTCCCCACTCACATACCATCACCTCCTGGCATCATTCGATAATAAAACATTGGGCAACTGTGGCACTTTGGAAACTAACTGTAACTTTCAGGCGGTTGATTCCCAATGAAGTGGAGACAGTAATGACAATAGATACAGGCACCGACAATTTACTCAAATTGAAATCAAGTGACATCACCCCCAGGTGTTCTCATCAGTCGAATTCCAAGGAATCAATCAACCTTTACAGTGAATCCCTTCAATACCCCTGCAGTAGATTAAACATCCAAAAAGCCAAACTTTGTTGTTGTTATTTCATAGCAAATAGATGACTCTTTTCCCAAAAGTATGACTCCACTCTGACAATGTTTTAATCCTGTCTAGCAGAATGTTTCAACAGAACTCTACACATCAAAAATGTACAGGCCTTCTGTTGTACAAAGTGCATACTTCCTTTTCAAAGGAAAGTTTGACAAAGGCCTGACCATTCGTAATGGTCAGGCCTTTGCATAGTAATCTCTTTCTTCACAAATACAGACGAGTGAACAAGGTGTTGGTAGTAACATGAAATTGCTTTTAATGGGGATTAAGGTCTTTCAACATATGCTTATAGTCAAATAAAGAAACAATCTAAGTAAATCAAACAAAAACAAAACAAAGTTACAGAAACCTAGAGACAAGAAAAAAGGAAACAAGACAAACAATGTGGTGATGAGCAATCTGGAAAAATGTTCGCAGGCTTTTAAAAAGTTGCTTTATCCTGCCATCCTTTCTTCACTTTACCTTTTCCTTTCTGTGAGTGTGTGTGTGTGTGTTGTGTGTATGAGTGTGTTTTGTTTTGTTTTGTCTTTAGCGTTGTTTTATTCTTGAACTATGAAAGTTCACTGGAGCAAGATCATGTCTGGTCGATGTGCATCATTTCAAAAATGGCAAGCCATGTGACGCTGTGACTTATTACCGCAGCCCCCAAGAGTACCCACAGGACATTTACGACAACTGATGAATGACACTTCTGAGTGTCGGCTCTTTCAAAGAATGAAGCCATGCCAAGGGCGTATGTGTTTGATGGGGGGGGGGGGGATGGAGAGACCAAGACAATAGTATGCAAACATCTTGTGGTTAATGATACAGAGATTGACAACAAGTTGGACTTTTCTGATAAGGTCCACGATATTTCTTGTCTGCTGTTGTAACCAGGGGAACCTGCGGATTACATCTAAACATTTCACAATACCCAGCCACAAAGGGTAATTCTTCTATTGCAGGAACATGCCGCACACTATGCTTTGAAATTCAGTCCTGAACAAAGTTATGACTTACGGTCTCTAACCCCATTGAGCATTTGGGCACCAATATAAAGATTGACTCTTGACTTGGCAGTTTAATGTCATCTTTTTTCTCATTTTTGCTTTGAATTTGAATCCACTGTTGCATTTGCAGTGTTTGAACTCATCAAAATCACCTTCAGGGAAAGAGCTCAACTTTGAAAGTGAGTTTTCTGGATGAAGAAGAAAGAGCTTGTAAAAAGTTTATCTCATTGAAGTTCAAATCTTTCACTTTTTGTTGCAGTCAGCTGCACAATTAGTGAAGCTATTTTTACGGGGATGCTTGCAAAACAGATGTGTTGTGTAAATAAGGTAATGTAAGAAGTATACAAGCACTCATGCACACACACACAAACACACCCGCAACAAATGAACAATAATGTTAAAACCAAGTCAGATTAAGGAAAAGGGGAGATTTGTCTTCATAACTTTTCACCTGTCTTGCTCATTGGCACATGAAAAGTTACCCTATATTTCATGATGTGCTCTTACACCAGACATTAACTCGTTTCTGTAGCTAAGTTTGAATTTATGGCACTGTTATTAAGGAAGTGGCTGCCCTGGAGTTTGCTTGTTAGATATTTGTGCAGTCTCGGAAAGAGACGTGATGTCACAAACTAGACAGATACAGTCATTGTGTTTGCATTGTGCTCAGATAGTCTTTGTAGTGTCGCAATGCTTCAATTACGTTATTCAAAGATGTAGGCTCTAGTGTTTGAGGTCTCCATTAATTGTGGTTTGTCGTATTTGACGCATCTGTGATGAATTTGATATCCCATCAATACTTGAGATAAACTTCCTCTTTTCTTTTATAGGAATGTAATGTGGTGACTAGTTGATCATAAACCTTTGAGTTTTCCGATTGTGGAAAAGCTGGGTTGTGCAGTACTGTGAGTGCGTTTTCAACTACAAGCAAAGACACAAAGGCTCTACTTATACACCTTTGCTTGTCACTTTCGAGGAATGAAATTACAAATGGCCCATACCTATTCGCCGCCTTTCCTGTTTACAACCACAGATACATTTGTACGTTGATACTTTAAGTTATGTACTCACAAGAACTACAACAACAACCTTTTATACCATTCACACCAGCAAAAATGAGTCAAAAAGTTGATGGTTTGTACCAATATGCTGCAAGTGATCCAATACCAACATGATGGAACATCTTTACTTTGCTCATCTGTGTTCACATGTTTTCATTATTTTTGTTATTCAGTGACATCAAGATGTGTCCATTTTGGTTTGTTTTCTTCTGTCTTGTTTTGCTTAGTTCTCTTGTCTTTGTTGTTTGTTTTCTTTTGTTTTGTTTGCTATGGTTTGGTCTGGGTTTGATGATCTGTTCACAGCGGGCAGGTGTGTTGTACAGGTATCACGTACCAGAATTACATTTGTGAATTCAAGTTTGTGGCACAAGTTCTCTTGGTGCCCCATTATAGCTGGCCAGTATTAGTGGCTTCCTTTCACCCTTGGTTATATCTGTAACACCTCTGGTACCTGTAGTAGTGATAAGCCCCTTCAAAGGGATGTCTGTACTATTAGCAGCTCTGATAAATCAGATTTTCTCATCTAAGTTAAAGGGATGGTACAGTATTGGTGGAGATGAGAATTGGGCTTTTAACTTTTTGCGAGATACCAAGAAAACACTTATGATATAGTACAGAGCATACCATTTTAAGAGGAATTCAAAGTTTATTTGATGAAAATAGGGTTTGGAATGACTGAAACATCCAAAAACAAAGTAAAACAAAGCGATCGTGATAAAGTGTGGGTCCCACACCTTATTAGAAGCACTCTTTTTTGGATATCTCAGCCATTTCAAAACAAATTTTTATCAAATAAACATTGAATTCCTCATAGAATTACATGCCCTTTCATATTTCATAAGAAGTTTCTCATAATTTCACCCGAAAAAAGTTAGAAACCCGAAATTAGGTCTCAACCAAAACTGTACGATCCCTTTAAATAGGGGTGGGAATTAGAGAGGGAGGGGGAGGGGTGGAGGGAAAGGTTGGGGGAGGGGGAGAGGGAAAAGTAGAAACTTCAATGTAATCATCTTTGTCATGTCTTGTTGCTGAGATAGGTTGTTCTGTAGGGGTCAATCTCAGGACATCAGACGGACAGATTTAAAATCCAGTCCAGCAAAACCCTAGCTCCTTGTTCAGTGGAAAGAAACCATTCTGTCTGTTATAGTTTTTGCCACATATGCAGGTAAAATTACCTGCATTTGGTAGCAAAAACAAAAACAATAACATAAGATTACCCAAGCATATGCTAGCAGCTGAAGATCATTGTTGGACTCTTGGCAATATGTGAACGTGTGTCATGATCATACATGTATGTCTGTATGATCAATATTGTTTTACCCCCCTACTTATCGATATATATTTGTTTTTATTCTTTAATCTATTTCATAATTTGATTGACCTCGTCAAAATTCCATTTCACATCATTTGAAGTTCATTGTTGCAGCTGCAATGAATTCCACAAAGTGTACACATTGATGTGTTTCATTCAATTGGAAAATTTCTGGTAAGCCTGTTGCCAGTTGTACAGAGTTTACAGGAAGCTACAAAATGACAATAGCAATCTATTTGTCTACTTCATGTGAGTACGTAAGTACAATTCGATGCCTTTCGATTGTACATTGATATTTACCTCAACAATGCATTGGTTCAGTCTTGAAATAAACTAAAGTGGAATCCCATTTTCATTTCCTCATTCAACAGAAACAAGACCCAGCCGGTCAGTATTGCGGTCGATGAGCCATCATTTTCAACGCCGAAGAAGCAGCCGTCGTCGCGATCCCTGCGAGCCCAGGATCCGGACCGCTTCAAGACCCAGCCAGTGACCCCGGACGAGCTGGCCCAGGTGCGACTGATGATGGAGCCGGTCAAGACGGCAGCTTCCATCCAAGACAGGTATTGACTCGTTTCTGTGCTGGTGTAACAGCAGACTTTATACAACACATGTAGCTATCTGATTGGTCCATTTGCTCATCATGTGACATGAAGGTAAAAGTACCATTGCATGCTGTGGCTGTCAGCCTTGCAATTTTGTTGTTTTCGCAAAAAATTGCATGGCTGACATCACCAATTTCTGTTGACGCCCGTGTGAAACTCGAGATAGACTCGTAGCGTTTTTTCCATTGCATGGCTCTGATGTCATAATAAACGAACCTTTGCCATGTGCATTCTATCACTCATTCTGTAAACAATTTTTCAATCAATTAAGGTAACTGTGACTGTGCTACTCATTCATCTTTTATGGAAAATGGTTGCCATTTCTGTTCTATTATTCAAGAATCTGTGTGGACCAAATCTGTTGACGTCTGAGGTGTTGTAAAACAAATAGTGTATGGTCTTTACCAATTGTGCAATGGAACAAGATTTCGCACAAGGTGAAAGATGAGGACTGTGCTCTATAATTCAACTCAGCTTCGCCTCATTGAATGGAGTGCCCCTATCTTTCCCTCGTGTGAAATCTTGTACCATCGCACTTGTGACCATTCAATATTTGTATATTAAACCTTTACCTGCCCATCGGCACTTGTACATTGTATCTAACTTCAGCCAAACCTTGTCATCAGCATTCAGACATCCATCCAAACTTGACCTTAGTGGTAGATTAGCACATTCGCTCAGGTTTAACAATGTATCAACAGTAGGGATTAGGGGATTAGGTAATCTCTATTATCTAAATATTAATTTTCACACATATGTGCCTATCGGCAGAGGAAGGTACTCAAAGGTGCATGTGTGCCAGTCAGCATAGAAAGTACATTAAGAGATAAGGGGAATCATGATTGTTTTGTAACATTCAGAGCAGAAGTATTGGATTGGACTGTATTAATATCTCTTACAAGTAGTCTCATCTCTATGGGATTATCTTGTTTGATTTCACCATATACTGCATTTCTCTTTCCTGCAAAACTGTTGTCTTATTCATGCAAAATGCAATTAAAACTCTTACTTCTTTTCTCCCTTTCTTTCTTGTTGTATCCCAATAATACTGAAATTGGGCTGGAAGATGCGAGATAATTATATGGGCTATGATCATGCACTATCTTTATTTCAATGTGTCCAGTGCAAAAGTTGGCAACGTCTCTCCAAGTGTACACGTACAATAGCTACCAATTCTTTGTGTTTTACATGAAGGGATTCAGTTGATTCAAGATAGTGAGGTGTGCTAGTATACCATTGCCACCGTAATTAGATAGAGTCAGTGATATCACAATAGAAGGTGTGTGTACTGTACTTCTCGTCACAATAGGGCCTACCTTGCAACATCCCAACGTCATGCATAATTGGTCCTGTTCATGCATTGTACCCTCAAGTTAATGAGGCAATAAGGGGGATTTTTCTTCTTCATGCAAAAAGAGTTCAAGAAATCTTATTGAAAATTTGAATGTTTGAATGGTTATTTGGAATCAAATATATTGTCATTTATTTTATTTTTTTACAGGAACACATTTTGTATGATTGCTGTAGTGTTTAGGTTTCATACTGCCAGATATTTTTGTTTTCATATTGTATTTCTGTTTTGAAGTGTTATGTGTTGCTTTAGTCACTACTGTTATTAAATCATGTAGTTTTGACTGTTCTGGAATGTCTTTTTATAGTAGCAAAAAAACACTGACATTGTATTTCATATAGCCAATAGGCTGATAGGTTGACACATAATTGTAGATAGAAAAAATATCTGAACATGCATATCTTTTTTTTTTCTTCTAAGAATCATGTTTTTAACTTAGAGTGAACAGTAAACGTGTATATATTATTCTCTTTTTTGGGTGATTTCTCCTGATTTTTTATGCTTCTAACTGTTCAACTTCTGACCATGACAGTAGTAGTTATCAGAGACTCCAATTGTTTTTTGCTGGTACTAGAAAATACCTAACAAGCACAGAAGCTAACATTGGTCATGGTTCTGTTGAATGCATGTATTCATATAGGCATTGAGTAGTAAATGTCTTGTTGGTAATAGATATTCTAGTGATATTAGCCTGTATTGTACTTCTTCAGCATCATGTGCAGACTGCACTTTTGTGGTTTCTTGCTTCTATCAATTCTTGGAACAAACAAACCATAGTGAGGACATTTGTGTCTCTGTGTGTGTCTGTGTATGACCACTGAGGTCATAGCGAGGTCAGAACACACATGTGTGTGCACGCCAGTCAGTACTTGTATGTTACTGTATTTATGAATGACTGTTTTGTTGGTCATTTCCAGTTTACTGCTTTCAATTCCTTGCATTAGTCACAGGGAATTAGCAAGAGATTAAACAGAGAGTCTGGAAGGCATGCTAAGGCCTCCTTTAATCCCCTTTCCACTTGGAATGCCTCATTAGTAATCATTAGTTTTAAGAGAGGAAGCAGATATTCACACTGCATAGGCTTGGTAAGTCATCAGCAACAGAGTCAGGAAATGCAGTGGGTTTGAGTTCTGTGTTTGGCACGTCTGTGATTTACATTCCCAAGTTGATGAAGATATTGAGATTGGTTTTGGTTATATGATGAATGAATATTTAGATCAGCTCATAATCTTTGTAAATATAGGAACTTACATTGTAAACATTTTGGAATTAATGAATCAAAATCCAAATACAGTTCAGACCCAGTATGATTTTAAAAGCCGTGCTGATCTTTTACACATACTACATACATCAAGGGTTACAGCTTGTACCCGGTAAACATCGTTTTGATACATTTTCCCCAATGCAGTAATTGTTTGCATGCCCTAGTAATTGTTCTAGATCTACTAAGTGCTGTCTTACCTTTGCAGTATTCATATCACTCAGCTGTGTATCTTTTCTTTTCATATGATTTCCTTTGTGCAGGTTATTTGCTCTGCAGAAAAGTGGTGAGGAAGACTGGAAAAAGAGAATAAGCAAATATGAAGATTCGCCCAAGTCAGGGCTGAAAGAACGACTTAACCAGCTCAACCACAACAGCAAATTCCAGAAGAATAATGAGGTAAGGGGATTCCGTTCCAGGTTCATTGCATTGGTGACTCAAGAATGGGGGGAAATCAGAGATGGAAAAAAGAGAGAAACTGAATGAATGGTTAGTGTTTGTATTATCATTGAAGTGTAACAGTTGTGGTTTTATAATTGAGCAGACGCTTGGAGAGAGAATACATGTACAACTGTAGGTATGTAATTCCTTCTCAGTTGTGACGGAAATGGCTTAGGAAGGCTTAGTATTTTTATTTTTTATTTTTATTTTTTTTGGGGTGGGGTTGTTTTGTTTTGCTTTGTTTTGTTTTGTTTTTCTTGAACTACACAACTTATTATGCAGTAAACCAAAATCACCTAAATGTATCATGAACATTCACACCAGCTATCAACATGATTCCCCCCCCCCCCCCCCCCCCCGACAAGACTGCTGCATCAACCTGTCTTAATGGCATATTTAACTATAGAACCACTGGAAATTATCTGTAAGTTAGAAATGGGCTCACTTTTGCACCTGTCTTGGTAAATGGTATTGACATATCCCAGCACCCACAGAGTATTCAAGATTCTATGTTCTGCAATGTTGTGTTACTTCCCACACAAGAACAGTGCCAGTTGCAGCATTAAACCTGTTAATGATGGTCTGGTTTTCCTATAACATACATGTGCCATATTATGATATACCCCAGTCAGAGTATACTCGTGACTAGCCTTCACTGGGTATAAAACAAATGCTCTCCTGCATGATTAAACATTCCTTCCAACTGGCAGCCAGTCCAGCCTCTCACAGACTTCAGCTAGCTTTCCCAGGATCTAGTGATTTTGCCAGTTTCATAAAACAAATAGGCACCCCTGCATAATGCTTCTTCCACCATAGGAGTATGACATCATTTTATAAAAATTATGCACTCCTGCATAATGCTTCTTCCATCACAGGAAGATAATGACATCCTCGGCAGCCAATCCAGCATCTCAGAGAGACTTCAGCTTCTCCAGGATCTAGTGATCTTGTCAGTTTCATAAAACAAATATTCACCCCTATATAATGCTTCTTCCACCATAGGATGATCACATCATTTTATAAAACAAATGATGCACTCCTGCATAATACTTCTTCCATCACAGGAAGATGATGTCATCCTTGGCAGCCAGTCCAGCATCTCACAAAGACTACAGCTCCTCCAGGAAAATGAGACGACGTGGAAGAAGCGTGTTGAGGAGAAGGACGTCGACCGCTTCACAGTGACAGGCAAACTGAAGCAGGCTGGCAAGGTAACGGCAGATGAGGCAGAGACCAAGCCGCAGACGCACCTCCGGCGCTCCACCAGCAACCGCAAGCCACGAGCAGGTTCATTCCGAAGTGAGTCAAGTCTTTCTTGAGTGATCTGTGTTTCATTTTCTTTTTTATTAGCATGGTCTTAACTTTGGAAATTTTAAGTTGATTTTCTACAGTTTATTAAAAACGAGTGATTAAAAATCTATTGATAGACTTCTAGAAATGTGCAAGTGCAAAGTTTATTTTACAGATGCCTATATACATTGTGTGCTTCCAACTTATTCTGTATCAAGTTATGGAATGGAAAGGAAGAAAGGCAGAAAAAATGAGATGAAATAGTGCTGTAATGATTTACAGTTGGAAAGAAATGTACCACATGCAATGACATGCTGTGCAATGCACTTGTGAAAAAATCATAACAGGATGTAATTCCTTAATTGAAAACATATTATCCAAGCCAGTCTATTTCTTGTATACTTTTTAAATCTAGATAATTAATTGTTGGTGTCTCTCTCTGTGTTGAAATGTAAATTGCATCATTTTCTTTGGTATATATATTTGTTTCTACTGGTAATTGATAACAAACTTATGCTGCATGTGATACCAAAGTGTGTGCCTGAAAATTGCAGAATTGCTTTGTGAAGAATGAACTTTGACTTGAAAAGAATGTGCAAAGTCAGAAAAAAAGCAAGTTGATTACTGTGTGTGCGGTTCTCTACATTAGTGACTGGTTAGTTAAGGTAACATTTGTTCAAAATATTTTCTTCTTTTTTTTTTTTATTTTGCTTCGCAGTACTGTATTTGAAAGGTACAAGACCAAATTTTGTTGTTTGTGGAGTAATAAGTTTTCAAAGGGCAAGTTGTTGATCATGCTGATTAAGAAGAAGGGGACATACTAGATTATATTTCTCGATGCTATCAAGTTTTGATTTTAACAGGATTTCATGAAATTGTGATAGTGTGCATTCCCATTGTAATGGAGCACAGTTACAGCAAAACTTTGTCACAACATAGTGAAAAGAAAATATCATCCATATATGTGTAAATACTGTATTTGTTCAGCTATAGCAAAATTTTGATATAACGAAAGAAAACTGACAGTTTGAGGACTTATTAGGAATGGGAGTCGCATGTACTCAGTAAGCGGTCATTCTCAAACAGCGAACTGACATACAGCACACGTTGTTGTGCAAGGCATGTTTGACTAATTTGAACTTGTAGATATAGTGATTGATGTTGCCTGCTAACATTCGTCTGTATGACAAACGTTCTGCCACCTCTTCCACGTAGTTACCATCAAGAGAACGGACAGTGATGGCAGCTTGAAGAGTGACGACCCGTCATGTGAGTTTTTCTGCCAGGCCAAGACAGTTAATGGACAAGAACTATCTAATCTCATGCCTTCTTTTCCTTGTTTTATCTCTTGATCTTTTCTCACTGCTTGACAATATTTTTGCTGTGTGGGGATAGCGACTTTAATTTGTGCTGTGTGCCTCTAGCTTTGTCTTGCCAGCCAAATGTAAAATGGAATGATATTGAATTGTAAATTTGTTGATAAATGACCATTTCATCGTAGTGTTTAGCATGAAACTATGTGAATGCCATTTTGTAAATTAAAATCTGAAATTCATCAATTTGATCATTGCATCATCATTTAACATCTCAATAAAATACAAAAAAATTCTCTTTAATATTATATGACAAAATACACTTAAATGTCATATTCCTGTAATGTCCTCATGACTATTTCATATCTTATCTCTCTACAACATATTATTATTATTATTATTATTATTTTATTTTTATTCAACCAGGTAAAGAATATGGGATACATATTGATATTTGATAACAAAATCATTTACGAGATATATGTTTTAAGGCTAACTACATAATTGTAATTTTGAATGTGCTTTGCTTCCCATGTTGCCTATATTAATACTTATTAAGTTGAATATACCATATTGATTTCCTCAGAAATCATGATGTTGGAGTGACGTGTGTGATACTTGCCGCTAATACATCTAAATCAACAATGTTTCCCTACAGCGAAACACGAGAATGGGACCGACACAACAGGGAGCGGGTTAACAACAACTACCACGGAGTCTGAGGACTCGGAGCCAGACTACCGCGTGGTCAAGACGACGGTGAGGGTGATGAAGCCAGATGATGAGGGATTCACTGATTTCTTTGCCAGTTCCTCCACATACACCGAGGAGTCAGTGACTGTGACTTCGACGCCGACGACCTCGCAACCGAAGTCGGTGAAGAAGACGGAGAAGACGAAGGAGACCCTCAAGGTGAATGTGTCTGACTTCGATGCACTGACGGAAGGGACAGGGTCAAGGTGAGATTTTTGAGAGACCTTTCAGAGGCTGTAGTCCAGCAACAGGTTGAGTTGACTATTGTGCAAAACAATTACACCCTTTAAGTGCTGTATTCGTTGGGATTTACTTTACATTCTGTAGAAGCTGAGGTACACGTACCATTGATCTATGAGCTATGAGCTCCGACATACACATACACTAAAAAAAATGTTACAGGGCACCGGGTGTATTCCTGATCCTGAATTCAACCACCCTCAAAATTGTCTCAGAACTATGATTCAGGGATGAGAAGTGAATGTTTTTTTTTTTCCTTTTTTTTTGTCCATTCTTGTTCTTTTTAAATGATTATTTGTAAATGTTTTTTATTTTGTGCCTCTGCCACAGTGTCACCGGAGGCACTAATTTTTTTTTTTTTTTTTTTTTTTTTAATGCAGCCCTGTAAATGATAATATTTTGTGCATGGCTGTACATTGAAAAAAACTGAATCTGTGGAAATAACAATATGAATTGTCACTTTAAAACATTCAACATAACAAAGAAGTACTGTAGATAGTATAAATACTTTGAACTCGTTTTCCTTGTATGTGCTACCTTGCACTGTCCTATTCCACACAGCCTGGGCATGGTGGCAGCACATCGGCGATCATTAAGACCAGCAAGGAGGACCAGGCCCACAACCAACCCACTCAGGGCCATGAAATCCAGACCCAACATTGTCTCAGAGTATACAGAGGAGAGGGTAGAACTGCCTGAAGTGGAGACCAAAAAGTCAAAGTCAGAAGGTGTGTACTATGTAGTATGCTTCAAGGACATAATATATAATCCATCTCTCTCATCTCTTTCTCCCTCTCTGTCTACCTACGTATCTACCTATCTGTCTACCTATCTATCTATCTATCCACCTATCTATCTACTTATCTATCTATCTATCTATCTATCTGTCAATCTATCTATCTGTCTATCTATCTATCTACTTGTCTATCTATCCATTTATCTAGCTATCTATCTACCTATCTATCTATCTGTAATAATGATAATAGTTGATGCTTTTATTGTGCCTTTTCCACTGGATACAAAGCACTAAACTCTGCCTATCTATCTATCTATCTATCTATCTATCTATCTATCTATCTATCTATCTATCTACCCATCTATGTATATATCTACCTATCTATCTATCTATCTATCTATCTACCTATCTATC
Source organism: Diadema setosum (assembly GCA_033980235.1). NCBI lineage: Eukaryota > Metazoa > Echinodermata > Echinoidea > Diadematoida > Diadematidae > Diadema > Diadema setosum. The sequence goes on from CM067080.1 coordinate 20,861,068, forward strand.
TATCTTTCTATATATTTTTCTATCTCTCTACATATCTATCTATCTGTCTTTCTACTTATCTATCTGTCTATCTTTATTTCTCTTATTCTCTGTGCACATTCAAATTGAGAGGAGAAGGAAAATGAGGAGATATTTTATTTTTTAATGATTACAGAAGGAGAAGTACAGTTACATTTATGTCAGTGTGTTTTCCTGTACTGAAAGGATTACTGATAGTAGCCAAGCCAGAGACTACACAAAACTTTATTTGAATGAAGGTGACATCTTTAGACCCATTACCGGTAGACAAAAACAATTTTCAGTGTGAGTCTGTGTGGAAGACGCCAGTGAAACAGCATCTCAGTTGCAGTCATAAGTGCGGCATTAACTTCTGTGTATTAAAACCCCACCTTGTTTGCAGCACAAAAGGAAAAGGCGAGTAGGACGGCACGAGCCGGCCTGGCCAGCAAAGAGGACATCGCTCAGGGCAAGACCAAGCTGACCACGGTCAAGGATGTGAGGGATATGGGGGGCAGCCTCTCTGAGCTGCTACCGTATAAGGACCTCATGCTCATTCAGGTCAAAGGTCAGTTAGTTGAATGTCTTCATAATTTTAAAGATGCATGCCTTTCTAATTAATACAGTGAACCCTCGTGGATTGTGACCTTCAGTAGTGTACTTAGTGTTTGGAGAATGTCAGTCATGAGAACTTGCAAACTAAGGTTTAGGGTTTAAGTGCACAAAAGTATAGTTTTATTTTTTTTCTGTCTTTTTAGAGAGCAAGACATCATAAGTTACATGTAACTTCATAATGGAATGCCAGCTGGGTACCAAAGAGACCCTGTTATGCATGTAAAAATAGAGAATATTGAGAACAGGTTGTAAAAAAAATGCAGATTTTTATGAGCAATGCCACTTGGTATTCACGGTTTGATTAATTAAGAACCCAAGAAATATCTTTTTTTTTACTCATATACTTGTTTCCATTACGATGAGTTGCAATTTATACCTAAATTTTTGTGATTGGATGAGATCACAGTTTTCAAAAAAAGAAATAAAAAAATAATGCTTGTGAAGAAGTAATAATAATAGTAATAATGATGATGATGATGATACTATTACTACTATTTCTACTACATTGTACTACTATTACTACTACTACTACTACTACTACCACTGCTACTACTACTACTACTACTACTACTACTACTAATAGTAATAATAATAAGAAGAAGAAGAAGAAGAAGAAGAAGAAGAAAAAAGAAATGACATGTGACCTTAGCTTTGGCTGAATGGTGTATGAATCATTCATGCGTGATCCACAGGTCGACGATTTGTGCAGGTGAGGCTCGTGGAGCCAAAAGTGACATCCCTCAACAGCGGAGACTGCTTCATCCTTGTGATGCCCAACGAGATCTACCTCTGGATCGGAGAGTACGCCAACGTCATCGAGAAGTCCAAGGTAGGCATGTCAGGAGGAAGGAGGATGTCCCATTTTTAGGGGTTTCGTGGGAGGCGAGGGAATGATGAAGAGATGAGATTAAGCTGGGTGAGACAATTTCCTTAGGTGAAGATGGACAGCTTGGAGCTTGCCGACTTAACCCTTAGAGTGCTCAGGCACTGAGAGTAATCTGCCAGGCTTTTTCATCAGCATGCAGTAATCTATCTAGACTTGATGTTGTAGTGGTAGATTTCAGTAGCAAGCCCACTCCAGTTTAGCAATGTGCCTCACTCCAGCAAAAGGACCATGTTGATGTACACATGTAATAAGGATGAGGATCATTATGTAATCTTTATTCATTGGCAACTACAGCGCAGTTTCCAGACACCTCAACAAATGGGTGAAGAGAGTACTTCGGGGTGCGTGCACAAAGCGTTCTCAGGGTTAACGTGAAATGCCCCTTTACGTTTATGCTGACGTTTAGCAAAGCACAGTACTAAAATCTGATGAATCAAACAGTAGAAATTTTTTTTGAAGTGATTGCAAATACAAACTTCAAATCATGATATCTATTTGTCAAGTTGCTCTGCAACAACTAATGGAACAAAATTTCCAGCTGTACAACTTTCTGTCTGATGTGGTTTATGATACACATCTAGGAAATGTGAAAAAAAAAGACACTTCTTGAAGACAACTGCATCCTGTTTCTTTCCTCTGATTACGCCGATGCACCACAGGCATCAGAAATTGCGCAACACATACAGCAAAAGCGAGACCTGGGCTGCAAAGCACCGACAGTGATAGAGATCCAGGAATCCAAGCAGAAGACATCTCATGCCAGGTTGTGGCAAAAGTTTGCTGAATATCTAGGAGGGGAGGCAAAGTACAGAGGTACATTCTTCTTTCTTTCTTTCTTTCTTTCTTTCTTTCTTTCTTTCTTTCTTTCTTTCTTTTCAATTGAGATCTACATTGTTGTATACATGTACCTGCTAACTGTTTTCTCGTGATATAAACATTCCTATTTCTTAGGAAAGAAGAAGCTCCATTCAACCTTAAATGTTTCTTTTTAATGTTTTCTGTTGTCAATTTGATGAGAGATTGGTGAAAAAAAATCATACTTGTAACTATTTTCTCCCAGTTATTCCTATTTTTGGAATTTTAGGGTTGGAATGTACAATGTATGTTCATGTATTTAAAGGAACTCATGTATTTAAAGGAGTTCATGTATTTAAAGGAACTGAATTGTCAGTGTTTATGGTACTTGTGCATTTTAACATATTTTAGTCAACTAATAGTAAGTTGTCGTTTTTTTTTCTGTCCAACTAATTAGGTTTTTGTGCTACAAGAATTTCAGGATGATATGATGCAAGATGTGATTAGGATCTTGTAATGAAATAGGTAGCATGAGAGGACTTCATGTTTTTCCAAATTCATGAAATTCTTCCGTCGATGTAGGGCAATTTGTCAATCAGTTGCAAGGACTTCATGTTTATTTTTCTTTATGGCTTGTAATGAAATGAAATACATACTGGTAGTTGTTTGTTGTTGGGTTTTTTTTTTCTCTCTCTTTTTTTTTTTTTTTGGGGGGGGGGGGTTCCTATAGAGATTATTTTGGAAGTTTTGAATATTTTTGATCAGTTTCCAGAGACAAGGTTAATTCTTAGAAAGATGTACCAGGTACAGTGTACCTCTTATCATTGTTCAACCACACTGTTCCTTGGGCAGATTGCTAAGCAGCCAAGGATGATGTTAACCCGTTGAGGACGAGTCCCGAGTACAACTGTATACTCGGGCAGGTGTCTATGGGAAATGCGTGTTGTAGCAAAATCAGTCCGTCCTCAACGGGTTAAATGTGAATAAAGGAAATAGATATTCTTCTAATTCAGGGAAATTTCTACTGTAAACATGCAGCAAACAACAGCTGTAGTGAATGAATCCATATTCCATGCTATTTCCTTCTCCGGCATTGTTTGAGAATACTGGTGTGAATCTATTTCAATGCAGATGTCGGAAAACCTGATGAGGATGAACTCCACGAGATCTACATCACAGAGACAAACATGGTCTACAAGGTTGTTGGCGACTCACTAGAACCGTATGAAACGTATTGGGCATCGCCAGGAAAATACAATATGCTGGATACTAATGAGGTAAAACACACTCGACTTCTTTATTTATACCATATTCTTCCTTGTTTTGATCTCAATCCGAATTCTAGCTGTGAAGTTGCAGAGCTGTATTATCAGTGTTCAATGTTGATTCCATCCAAACTTTGAGCAAAATGTTGGTTAAACAACTCAGCAAGGTGAAACAATACAGTCCCACACATAAGATATTGTGTTACACCGGGAAGAAGTAAGGAGATACTCGGATACACAATTGAAATTTGGGACATCAATTGCTGTATAAGAAGACAACAACAAAATACAATGAGATTTGTTGATTAGAAATTGAACTCATTTAATGTCTTTCATGATGTTTTCCATGGCCAGGTGTTTGTCTTTGACTTTGGGAGTGAAATCTATGTTTGGAGGGGTAAGTCGGCCTCGAAGAAGAAGAGGAAAGCTGCAGCCCAGCTGGCCCAGTTGCTATGGGAACGGGGCTATGACTACTCAGAGTATGACGTCAACCCAATCCTTCCCAATCAAAAGGACGACACAAAGACTATGGTTGGCAATGAAAGGCCTGAGTGGACGCTCGTGGGAAAGGTAAAGCCTAGCAAAGTAGAGAATTCAGTTGTGTTGCCATTGAGATCTCAGTAGTTTTGGTGATCATTGATTGTAGGTTATTATGGAGTATGTTTTACTATACAGCAGATTATTAAAAATGAAGAAGATTCATTTGTGATGTATTGTGTAAGACATTTGTGAGGCTGATTTTTGTAGAAAGAGTGCAATTATCTGTTTTTGCTCATGTGTAGCGATAATAGCACTATTTCTGTGCAATCAAAATGTATTTATGGGTATGCATATGCTCAGGAGGTTCCAAGAAGCATTATGTCTTTAGGTTGACCAATCTGTATTTTACATGTATTGATTACTGCCAAAGGTCAGACTTTGCCAAAAGAAAATGTAAATGGCAAAACAGCAGTTAGCCCATTGAGGACAAGCTGATTTTGCTGTAACAAGCATTTCTCTTAGAGACTTGCCCAAGTATACTCGGGACTAGTCTTCACCATTAAAGTTAGTGGCAAACATTCTATTTCATATTTCCAAGTTAGCTTTAATACAATGTAGCTTCAGGAATTACGCATATGATAAAGTTACTAAGGCTGAGTAGTACTAGGTTAGCACATTCCCCTCCCTCTCCCCATGGAAAAAAGAAAAAGAAAAAGAAAGCGAAGATGAGACTGTTGATTTATTACCTAGGCAACCCAACACATGGAGACGGTACTCTTCAGGCACAAGTTCATCGACTGGCCAAGGGAAACTGTGGCCTCCAAGAATGAACAAGATGAGCAGCAGAAGGTATGGAACGTTATTAGCAAGTTTTTTGATGCTACTCTGATGGCTTCAAATCTTTGAATATTATCTGGTGAATTTTACTCATGTATTTGATTTTATACATAGTCTGGTGAAATGAATGATTAAATGATGTTGTACACACAGGATATTTCTGATGTTACACTGGGAGATTGACTTTGATTAGAATATAAAGTATGAAACCCAGCTTTGAGGCAGCTTTTTGATTGCTTGAAGAGTCAAGAAGAGATAACATGTCAGTTATTAACTCTCCGTAAAAGAGCATGATTTCCCCCCACTATACTCTAATAAATTTTTGCTTTAATGCATGTTAAAGATTTAGTGTCGAAATATGCAGTAGAGTGAGGATTAAGGAAATAAACCTTTCACTTTTCCCTATTCTTTTTTTTTTTCACCATGAAGATAAAAAGAAGCAAAGGTTCTCTGTGATATGCATGCTCTAAAAAGTAATAGTAAGGTGTAGCATGAATATCTTGATCTTCCAGAAATATGTGCACAAGCTTACTATTGACTTTTTGAAGGATGCACACCTTTTGGTATTCACAGTCCAGCTGTCTTTCTTATCTTTTTTAAACATTACAAGGGTTATTGCCATGATGTGTGTGTGTGTCATTCTGGTATTTGTGACTTCTGTCTCGGCAGAATGAGCAAGCCCCCGAGCTTGTTCCGTTTGATGCTAAGCTGATGATCCAACCGAGCAAGGAAAAGCCACACCTAATACTTGAAGGTACCAACCTCGGTAGAGGAGATGGTAAGTTGAGAAATTTAATTGGTACTGCATGTAAGTGATTATTGATGTTGTTTGAAGTGAAAAAGAAGAAGAATGCCTGTGTTTTTTGAAGCAAAGGAATGTAATCATCCCCGAAACAGAATGCCTGGGAACACAAGAAAATAAAATTAAAAAAAATATATGATTTTGCAACACCTAATATGGCAAAAGTAACCCTGAGTTTCATGTGCATTTGTGTGTTTAATTGATTTTGTGACTTTGTCAGAGTACGATATCATCGTAGAGGTAAAGAATTTATTCTTTTTAATCGTTTGACCTGAAGTAAAAATTCTTATCTCACAACTTGTTGTTGATTGCAATGCATGGTCTTAGATAATATGAAAACATGCTTTGTGACATCTTTGGAAATTGTAATGGGTTTTGCTTGTTAAAGTAAACAGTTGGTTCCTTTTTTTTTAATACTAAAACAATGGATTCTTCTTTTGCTCTAAAACCAGCTGACATAGTAGCCACACCAGACAAAAGAAAAATGTTGTTACTCAGTAGGCCTACAGTGATGTGGCATGGGAATACTTATGTTTTACATAGGATTTTGTTTTTCAGTGAGTTTGCTATTAAATGCCTAACTTTTGCATCAGACATCGAAAGTTATTGTGTTACATTTATTGTTCACTGTTACATACAATTGTAGTCCTGTAACAATCACACACACGTGATACATTTCTGTGATTTTTTCAACCATGGGCAAAGTTTCACTGGCCCAAATTTCACCTTTGATGGTGATTTGAGTGTAGCTGTTCACTTGAGTCATTTTTGCATACCATGCAGACTCACATACATATATGTTTTTTTTTTTTTTATTTACTGATTGCTTGGTGAAGTTTACCAAAGCATTAGTAATTGGATGAAGAAATAAAAGAAAACTGCAAAACGAAAGTGAAATAATAAAGCCCAGAAGAGAAAAAGGGTGTATCCATAAACTCCCTTTTTATAGTCAAAGCAGAGGAAAACACACCTGTCTTGGCGATTATCAAAGCCAGTGTGCTTTGTCTTTGGTGGTTAAGGGAAGACAGAGAGATTGTAAAGTTATTAAAACTTTTCACATAAGATATCAGGAACAAAGACCCAAAGACTGCTCATGGTGGTGTGTTATCTTTCATGATAGCGTTTGGAATATTTTAGAAGTGAGTTGTGCACAGATCTGTAGGGAAGAGTTTTGATTGATGCGATGTTTTGTCAATTTCAGAGGAAAACAGTGAACACACGGTTTCAAAATTGAAATGTAAGACCTGTAGTCTTTTAATAAATCGATTCTTGGTTTTTCACAACTTTATATTTTCACAAAAAGTGGCAGAGCTGCAATGCAAATTAACATTTAACTTGCTGGAAGAAAGTTTGACATTCTTGGATTGGGCAACAGTGAATCTAGCATTGGTGTTTAAAGCCTTCTTTAAGATTTCTACTAATAATTCTGTTTCTTTCCATCATTCTTTTCTCCTCCATCAATTTCTTCTTCGTGTTCTCATCATCTTAATTTTTGTGCATGTTGTATACGGCACAAAAAAACAAAATGCCACCAAACATACAACTTGTGATCCCCCCTTCTAAACACAAACTGAATGTATTGTGTGTGAACGTATGTATGTTAACCAACGTGTGGCTCGCGGAAACATAACCCTCATCAGGACTGGACGCATCTTATGATATTGAAAGGGATATACCAGGTGACTGTACACTAATTTCTCTTTCCATCACACTCGCATCTCAGTCTTTTCCGTGCTCTAATATCTCGTTCACGTGGCAAACTTCACAAACATTAATGGTTCAGAATTGATTTCCTTGGCAGGCAAAATAGCATGTTCAAATCCATTGAAATAATGTAAAACAATTTTAATTTTGTGAATTTCGTGAGAGCCATGATTCACAAAATTAAAACACATGCAAAAGTTCTAATCTACACTATATGCAGGATGCATTGAAGGCCAGTGGCAGTATGCACAAATTTCAAGCCGCAAAAGATCCATCGGCTCCAATTCGCGAAAATTTCATGCTGTGAAAATTTCTTGCTGTACAAACGTGTGAGAATGATTCAAGGCATGGGTGTTTGAGTTGATGTATTATAACACAATTCTTTACCTGATAAGGGAACATGATGACAGTTCTTGTACAAAAATAAAGTGGGATGGATTTGTGAGACGAAATCTGATACTACAAAGAAGGTTTGGCCATTTGCGATCCAAGCAGAATGTCTTGTTGCTTTGCTGTCTTTGTAATGAGAGGAAACTAAAAAGTAGGCAAGTTTCACTCTCAGTTTTCTACACTTTGAAAACTAATGAGAGGCTGTGGCCTGTAGATATGATTTACCATGTAACATCTGCTCAGCATTGGCATAACAACTGGTGCCATCTGAAACAATTTTCCTCGTCGTATGAAAGTTTCATGGATTTGAACAAATTGTCTTGACCCTGCCAAGCTAATCATTTTTTAGAAGTCATGTTTGTCCGTTCTTTAAACCACTAACTAATTTGTTCGAGTAACGTATCTAACATTCACGTTGTGTCTCGGTAACCGTTACTGTAAACCGCATAATTGGCATAACTACACGTAACTGTTTTCTCTCTCATCTGTCTGCACAACAATGCTGCAATCTTCGCAATCATGTTTCCATGGTAACCCCAAGAAATACCTTTTCAATAGCCAGTGATTGGCTTCTGTGTGCTTTATTGTGGCAAAGTCGGTTGCCCTACCATACACACATTCTCATAATAGCACAATGATTGCTCTTTTATTTTTTTTTTTTGTGAACCAGTCCATACCAGTTTCACCGTAATGATTAATACCAAATGCAATGACTATCACTAGGAATGTTATAGGGCAGATCACTCAAAATAAAAGACGAACACCCCTCCCCCCCCCCCACCATAAATGCCAGAATGTGATGCAGATTTGTAAGTGACAAGTGGGATGTACACAAAACTTGATTTATTTCACAAGTGTCTACCAAAGTGACACAATAATTGGTCATTACCATCCTTAGATGTCCAAAAAGCACAATCTTATGCCTATAAGAAGCCTTGAATATGAATGCAATCGTGTATTCTCCATAATTTACCATGCATTTTCTGGCGAACTGAAGAATATGACATTATGAAAGAGAAGGAATTATGTTTTCTTGAGACACACACAAGAAATACACGCTCCTTACAACAAACAGTGCATTTTTTAAGAATTGAGGAAAGGCATCATAAAACACTGCACAGTACACACAGTGTAGCTTATGTCCTTCTGCCTCTCAGCTGGTCGATGTATGTCCATGTTTACAAATGTACACACTGTATGTAGGGGCGAATTACATACCTGCTTACCATACCAATCTGCCCTGTACAGTTGTAGGCATATGGTTGTACTGCTTGTGTGCTGTCATATATTACACAGCAATGCCCAGAAATGTCAGTGCAAGGGCCTGTCTGTACATTTGCATTGCATCTCTACAAAAAGGCATGTTTCAGAACTATGTTTCTTAACCAAGCATCCCAACAACATGATCTTTTTTGATCTGAATATCGTATTTCACAAAATTTATTACACTGTAGATCAGATCATGTCATTCACACATCTTATATGGCTGCTTGATTCACTCATTCACTCAGTTCATCCATAAAAAGACTATTAAATATTTCTGGTAAATTCACTTTTTCACAAAAGGGAGTTGTATGGTCATCAGAGTTTCAAGGGATACAGTATAGGTCTACTGGGCATATGCTGCAGGGATGATAGTTGAAAAGGTTTATTTTCATCTCTTCACTGTTCACAGTATGTATGTAAGCATAGAATACATGTACAATGTATGTTTCAAAAGGAGTGTATACATTTTGAGAGAAAAGTAATGGTTCTCACTGATTCACTCTTTAGATTAGCTTGATAGTGATATCAACTATTGGAACACTGCACGTCCACAAATATCAATGTTGCATACGATTATGTATATTGCATATACAATTATGCCCGTTGCATAAAAGTTATCATTGTGGTAACTTTGCCATCCAATGGTAACTTCCATGGAATTCTTGATTTTGATTGGCTGTTGAGTATTGTTGCCATAGTAGTTACCATTGGATGGCAAAGTTACCATAATTGTAACTTTTATGCAGCGGGCCCCTAGTGTGTGTTTCAAAGCCATACAAGAATTAGCACTTGAACCCTCTTTGTGTTTTTAGTGCCAACTGGCACTGAAAATCCTATAATGTTGTACACACTGTCCAAAGTCCCTGTCACAGAAAGGGCTAATGTGCCCATTAAGCTTCCCATAAGCTAGTGGCAAGGTGCTATACACTGTGGTCCGAATTCACGAAGGTGGTACAATCTTTGTCCATAGTTTAAACCATGGACAAAGAACGTAGTTTGTATGGAGCGCCAAGTGTCACGTGTCCTATTTCAATACAAAATCAGTCATTTCATTGACAAAATGTTAACATTTTTGTTACGAAATGAACATTTCATCGACAAAATTATAACATTTCATATCGAAATAGGCCATGAGACACTTGGCGCCCCATACAGACTACGGTCTTTGTCCATGGTTTAAACCATTGACAAACATTATGCCACCTTCGTGCATTGGGGCCTGCATGTTCAGCGCCAGCTTATGAAGACTTAGAATAGACAGCAAACATTTTTTCATGACTCTTGCAAGAGCCTTCTCTACAGGCAAATCAATTATATATAATGTAAACACTCAAGGATTAAACAGATGGGATCAGTACATGTACTTAAAGACAAAATCGTAAGCAGATTGCATTCAAAAGTGAATGTGGCATGCTACATGTAAGTTATAACGCCTTCTCTGTCCTTCGTATTGTTTCTATTTAATCTGGTTATGTATGCGTCATATTCTTATATAATCTCAATCTACAAAGCTGTTAATCGAGACATTGTGGCTAAAAAAAAATATTATAATTGTAGGTGGATTTTGGAAGATGCATTTCAAAGAAGTTCAACAAAATGATATGTGCAGGTTTGATTTATTCTCTTATACCAGCTCTGCAGTCTTAAAGCAGTGCATGAATATTTGTGCCCAAACAAAGTGATGTGCACCATTGTACTGAATTATTAGGAGTAGATTGTGAGAGCAGCCATGTGTGTACCCTATCTACGTGTAATATGCCCAGTTTGCGTGATTCCTGCAGTGTACGTAGCTGATTTTTGCCCTCTTTTCTTACCAATTAAAAGGAGTGAGCACCCCTTTAGTCCGGGATGTAGCAGAATGTTCTTTCCTTTTTGTATGGTGGAAGCTGTACACTGATGTTTGTTTTCTCGTCTGAAACTTGTTTATTTTGACAACTTTCTGTTATTTCTTTCTAGAGAGATGTGGGGTTGTTCTGGGGTTTTGGATTAAACCATAGAATCAATGTTTCATGCTCTTCATTATTAAAAGCACAATTGTTGCAATGTTTTTTTCTTTTTGAAAAGTTGATTTTGGTTGCTTTTATTGTCATCTGCTCTTATTATTTCCTTTCATTTTTGCGTTGCTTTCTTGTGAAATGAATGAAAATATCTCTGCTTGACCGTAAAGATTTCACATTTACCAACATGTCATGAATTCATGTCACGTCCACGATAACTGCATCTGTACAATGCCAGTACATTGGAATAATGAAATATTAAAGGACATGCAATCATTCATAATGTTATCTAAATATAATAGGTCAGTTAATCCTGATTCATTCTTATGTAACCAAAATACATGATTACTATTGAAACATCTGCAACAACGACAAATTTTGATTAGAAGCAGTAAATACATGGCATTTGAACTGTCTTATTTCAAAAGTATTTTGACCAATGGCAAATATATAACCATAAGAAACTCTTTGCAAAAGTTATTACTCATCCATATCGATCACAAGTATGATACTGAAATCAAAGGAGGTCTAGATGACCTTTGATCATTTTATTTAAAATAGATTGCTATTTTTCCTTCTTTTTTTTTTTAGTCCAGGTTTAATGCAGAAAGATACAACATGTATGAAAATACATTGTATGTGTCTATATGAAATTGACAATGAACAACTAAGAGAAAAAAAATCTGTTTACATATATATATATATATATATATATGTATCTTTCTTTTTATTCGAACAAGGCTTCTTTAATAGAATGTGCAAGAAAATAAATTGATGAATAGTCATATGTCGCAATGATGATTGGGCATGTAGTTGCCCACTCCGTAGAAGTTTTCTCCAGAGTATAGAGAAATGTTTGGAGTTCATGTAAATGTCATGTGTTAGGGGATGTTCATGTCTTTCACTTTTCGATCCCCCCATGCAGCTTTCTTCAGCAAAGTGGATAGGAAGGGTCAGAAGATAAACACGCTCTCCGTCGTGGTCTGGCACGTGCTGGAGTACGAACACAGCGTGGTACCCGAGGAGAGCTTCGGCCAGTTCCACGAGGGTGACACGTATGTCATCAGATGGGTCTATAATGTTGAGAACACAGGTGAGGTAGTAAAGTTGTTTAACCCATTTTAGATATTGTATTGATATTTTCTTTTACATCTCTTAAAATTGCTGTCATTGGAAATTATTGCTATATTCCATCCAAACTTCGTATAGTTGTAAAGTAAGCAAGTATAATTTATAGTAGTACTGGACGTACTGTACCATTGTTCCACAGTTCAACGAGGAGATTATGGTGACACAATATGGATTAGGATGGTTTGTAATCATTGACAGAGTTTCCAGACATTTGCGCCAAATTTGCTAAGATGGACCTCCAGCTGGTATGGTCATTGCCAAACGAAATATTGTTTGTTGGCATCAAAGCCATAATGTTGCAATCATATTTCTTCTTTTCCTTTAAAGGTATGCGTGACCTTAAGGGCAACGTGTCGAAGTGGGGCGGGACGCAGGGCCGCGAGAGGTGTGCATACTTCTTCTGGCAGGGCCAGCAGAGCACCATCAACGAGAAGGGGGCGTCGGCCCTGATGACGGTGGAGCTAGACGAGGAGAGGGGTCCCCAGAAACAGGTGGTCCAGGGCAAGGAACCAGCAGCCTTCCTGCAGCTCTTCCGGGGGCGCATGGTGGTCCACGTGGGCAAGCGGGAGGACGAGGAGACCAACACGCAGGGTGAGGGGGGCGTGGTCCAATGTGTTCTCTCCCAAAAGTTTAATGAATGAGAGACAAGATGCAATATTATACAATTAGTGAATGGTCATTAGTGCAATGGTACAAGATTTTGCATGGTGTAACTCGTTATAGAGCTCCTCATAAGTTACTGAATACAGAATCTTGTTCCATTGCATGATGCATGATGTAAAGACCATACATTATCTGTTTTATACAACACCTTTAGATGTCAACAAATGTCATCCATGCTGATTAGATATGAATGTACAGTAATACAGAAATGGCAACTGTTTTCTTTTCATGAATGGTGATTGATTGTATTAAGCTTATATCTCAGTCGTATGTCGTATCAGTCGAAGCGGTCAGTTTTTGTGGAGTGATCAAGCACACACTTCTAACTCATTGAGGGGGCACTGCAAAAAAACAACAACAACAACAACAACAAATGTATATTGTGACTTCAGAGGAGTACGATGGTGCATAATTTCAGGTTTGATATTTTAGAGCCCATAGAGTACATGGTTGATGATGTTGGGGTGCAATAGCTGTAAAACTGATGGACAAAATTTGCATCCTCAACAGCAACAGCATGCAATGGTACTCTGAACCACATGTCATGTGATAGGCAGATCACCAATCAGATACCAAGAATCATTGTACAATTTTAGGTGTTATATTAGGACAACCATAATGTGGGACATTTACTTCCTGTCAGGGTAAAGTTGGAATTATCTCTTGTGCCTGTATGTGTGATTATGATTTTGATTCTTAGAAATATTTCTTATAAAAGCTGACCACATGAAGGAGTTGTCAGGTTGAATTCAGAAGATATTAGTTTGTCTTGCCTAGCTGGCAGGACTGTCAAGAAAAAGCACTTTGTTGAAGAATTTTTTATGTCTTCGTCTATGTGAATTCATAAAGTTTACAAAACAAACGTATAGACATTTTATAAAGGTTACAATTTGACATTCTCTTATTTCTTGTTTTAAATATCTTGCAGTAGAAAGCAAAGAAGTGAATGAACAATCCATATTGTGTTAAGTCGTTTGATTACAAGAGTTTGACATGTGGTGAAATTGCTGGTCCCTCCTGTAGGAAGTACCAGGTTATACTATGTGAGGGGAGAACACACCAAAGAGACTAGTCTAGTGGAGGTAGCCTGTAAGATGAGGTCCCTCCGGTCTCGCACCTCCTTCATCCTGGTCAACCTGGAGGGAGTGGACAAGAAGAAGGCCAGTATCCATCTCTGGCATGGTGCCAAGGTTTCTAAGGCAACCAGAGAGTGCGCCAAGCATGCGGCTGAAGCCATGAAGGAGAAGTGAGTGAGATCTTCAGTAGTGTTTTGTTTGAATTCCTTTTTTTCAAATTAGGGACAGATTGCGTGTATGTCTTCTAATTATTGTCAGCTGCAATTATTGCAATTCACCTACTAGGAATGTAGCCAGGAAACATCAAATTGGCTTTCAGTGTTAACCCATTCCATATGGGAGCCTGGTGGCCTGTGTACTAAGTCTATGGGGATTTCAGAATTTAATATTGAACTGGTTAAGTTGTTGCTGTTATGACTGTTACTATTGTAAATTGAATGCTAACAGGAAATCAAATTGAGTGATTTTTCTTTGGATTTTTAATGTTGTGCTTTAGTATCACAAACTATTTCATGCCCCAATGTGCACTATTTCTGTTCTCTTGTCAAAGATTATAGTTTGATTGCCTATTCACACTATGTCTATCACAGTTTCCTGAAGAAACATGCATTTGTGTCACAGTTCACTTTAAGAGCAATGTAATCATGACAGTGTTCCCAATCTGTGTCTTTCCATCTTACCAGCAAACCTCTGGAGGTGGGATTAACAAATGAGTGCAGTGTCACTCTGGAGGAGATGGACGAGGGCAAGGAGACACCTTCCTTCACCAAGACCCTCGGCAAAGACCGCAAATCTTACGACAGTGCAATAAGTGGTGAGACCTAGTGTGCCTAGAATGTAAAGGAGATGTTATGCCACAGGATGTTTTGATCTGCTGATCTAAAGCATATAGAAGTATGTGTAGACATGATGAAGTTTATAAGGTGAATCATTATATGAATTCAATCACCCTGAATATTTTGATGTGAGTTTGATGCAACTCCTTCCTTAGTTGAATACTTTTGCAGGATTATTTTCATCTCTCAAGAATACATGTTCCCAATGCCAATGTTAAGCAAATGTTAAGTGATGAAATTAAATTAGTTGTGTCTGATAAATAATCATGTCATGGATCCCTTTGTTTGAATTACATTAGATGCATTTTATGAACATGTTATAGGTCATTGTATTCATTGGTATTATGCTTCCCTTTGGTCTGTGAGAATTGTCCTTCTGATATGTCAGAATTGTGAGGATTATTCAAATTCGTGAAATTCTTCCATCGAGATGTTTTCATTGCAACTGACTGACAAATTTACAATGATATAGGGCAATTTGCCAATCAGGTGTAATTTTGAGAATTGTTTCTCTGAAATGTTGAAAATAATTCAGACATTTCTCTTTCCTCATCCCTCCACAGACCCACTCAAGTATGACTACACCCCAAGACTCTTCAACCTCTCCAGTGCTTCAGGCGTGTTTGTCTCCAATGAGATTCTGTACCCATCAAGATCTGAAGAGCTTCCATCACCGTACCCCTTCCTCCAGTCAGACCTCTATCTCGGGGAGCAGCCATGTGAGTGCCAAAGAGGGTTTCTTGGTTGTTAAGGTTTACCAGTGGTGGCAGTGGAGAAGAGATCCATGATGATTGTGCAATTGCTGCTGCTACTGATATTGATGATAATGATGAAGATGAAGATGGTAATGGTGATAATGATGATGGTAATGTTGATGATCGTTGGTGATAATGATGATGGTGGTGGTGATGGTGGTGGTGATGCGGGTGGTGATGGTGATGGTGATGGTGGTGGTGGTGGTGGTGGCGGTGGCAGTGGCGTTTGTGTTGGCGGTGGCGGTGGCGGTGGCGATGGTAATGGTGATAGTGATGATGGTTGTGATGATGATGATGATGATGATGATGATGATGATGATGATGATGATGATAATGTTGATACTGATGATGATGATGATGATGATGATGATGATGATGATGATGATGATGATGGTGATGGCATGGATGATGATGATATTGGTGGTAAGGATGATGATGATGATGAGGGCGATGATGGTTGTGATGACAATGGTGATAGTGGTGGTGATGGTGATAGATGATGGGGATAATGGTGATGATGATGGCAATATTGATGGGGTAGTGTTATATCAGCAGTGAGAATGGTAATGGTAGCCAAGCAAGAAGTAAACTCATATGTAAAAGCCAATTGATTATAATTTAAACAGAAAATGACAAAATATTTGAACTCTGGTCTGTTCTCTATTTCAGCCCTCTTCGCTCTGGACAATCACTACGAGATCTACCTGTGGCAAGGCTGGTGGCCAGCAGACCATGAGTCGCCATCTGGCACGACAAAGACAGGCTCGGCCAAAATTAGATGGGACATCGACCGCAAGCTGGCCATGGAAACCATCATGGCTTATTGCAAAGGTAATTATATTATCTTTCTCTCTCGTTATGCTTTATACACATACACCCTGTAAAATATATTATGCTCCCAAACACATACATGATATCTCTATTATATCTATACATGTGTATGTTAAAATATTCATAAGAAATTGTAGGAGTAGTAATGGTGGTGATAGTAGTAGTAGTAGTAGTAGTAGTAGTAGTAGTAGTAGTAGTAGTAGTAGTAGTAGTAGTAGTAGTAGTAGTAGTAGTAGTAGTAGTAGTAGTAGTAGTAATAGTAGTAGTAGTAGTAGTAGTAGTAGTAGTAGTAGCAGTTGTTGTTGTTGTAGAAGTAGGAGTGGTAGTGGTACTTGTTGTGATAGTTTTGTTATCTTTATTATTTTCATCTGCTGGCAAATATCTTACTTATTATGTTCTTTTCCAACAGAGAAAAGGCCAAAGAACCCACCCAAGGCATACCTGGTGTATGCAGGACTTGAACCTCTGACCTTCACCAACCTGTTCCCTGCCTGGGAGGTTCAAGAGGAAGTGATGAAGATCAACAAGGAGGTAAAACACAAGATTGATCCTTTTTTGTTTGTTTGTGTATATGGCATGCTCATTCTTTCATCTATTTTGCTGCTAACTCTATGTTTCAATCAACTTACAGGTCCTAATCTTGGAACTTGTCGTAGCTGGCCAATTATAAGTCATTATATCATCACTTTGGACTTACTATTGTGTACAAGTGGCTTTCCACATAGTGTCCTGGTTGAAGTAAATCTGTTTAACTCTTTATGTGCCACGTTCGCACGTCCGACTCAGTCGACGGCGTGCCAACTTCGCATGTTCTGCTCAACAAACAAAGCCGCCAAAACTGATCGATAAATCGCTAATCCCGCGGTACAATCAAAGCGTTTCTCGCGCTTTTGTTCCTCTCACATACGGCTTGCATTCTATGTGGCGAATGACTATCAAGCGGTGTTCCCAACTAGATTTTGCATGTACACTTTAAGTTTCTGTCACTATTTTATGTGCAAAAGTCATTCCTTTACAGTAATGTAGCAACTGGTAATTCAAAAGAATTATTGAAAATAGAATTGTTATACATTGTATATGGAAGCAAAATTTGGCATTCCTCTTTAATGTTGCTCACTATTATGTCCAGCTTAACAGAAATTTGTAGAAGTTATACAGATTGGAAAAACAGAATTCTTTCTCTGAGCATGACTATCTTCGTGTCTCAGAATAACGTGGCACACAGGGGGTTTCCACCATGGCACATAAAGAGTTAATAGCTTCGTTTAAGATCCATTTATAGCTTGTGATGACACAATCGAGGTCAGGTTATCTGTGTCTGCATTGTTTGCAAATGAACAAGCATTGCAACAAATACATAACAACACAAAGCAAACACAAATACAATAACATGTGTAATGATACATCCCTTGAGAAATAGCATGGACTTTTCCGAGAAGGTACGTGTGGATTTTCAGGAATTCCCCATCTTGCCAGGTTGGATGAGTTATGACAGCCGAACAGCTGACTAAAGCATGCAAGAATCCACACAGGAATGTCGACCTTGTCAGCTCTCAATGTCATCAAAAGACGAATATACAAAGGAATATTACATGTGTAACTAAGAATAATACATAAAGAGAGAGAAGGAAGGAGGGACAGAGAGGGAAAGAGAAAAGGACATGACAGAGAGGGAGGTGAAAAGATATGGAAAGACAGAAATATTTCTACACTGTATATGTGACCTACTACAACAAAAGGATCCTAAAGTCGTCGACGACTGAGCCAAGAAAATCGAGTTTGAAGTCACATCATTGAAATTGGTCAAAACAATCGGATTTTTGGTTTTGGTATAATTCTGTACTTTAATGTTTTGTCTATCATCTGGAGAAATTTCAAAGCTAAATGATCAAAGGAAAGGCAAGAAATCAGTGTTTTTCTGGGCCATGATTTTCCGACTTTCAACGTAACAGAAACGTGTCCAAAGATTTGAATGGAGCGTCACAGCTAGACCCCGCCCCTAGCAGCGAGGGAGTGATCTTGTTGGTCAGTGCGTGGCATCCTGATTACTGATTGTTCGTGACCGCTGGCGCTAAGCTTGAATGAACATTGCAGAGGTTGCTAGGAGCATACCCTCTATTGTCAAGCGGTGAAAACTGTCTAGCGTCCCCTTGATAATGATAGTGTCGGAAGGATAACTTTGAAGCCATTTTTCTCGAAACTCTGATTTCCTCAACCACTTGACACGCGCTAATAATATCATTGATATCTCCACAACCAAGTACTTTTATGAGTTGTGCTACATATTAGATTAAAGTAGATGAGTAAGGGAATAATGTCATGCAATTTTCAGAAAATTGTCCTCGACCTCTCGACGGAAGAAGTTCAAGAATTTGAATAATTACGCAGTACCCGCTGCATGCTATTAGGATTTGAACCAACGCTAGCTGTTGTGCGGGAGCTTGATGGTGTAGTGGAGATGACGCCTGTCAAGAGATCAGGAGGTCGTAGGTTCGAATCCTGCTCGAGTACATATGCCCATGATTTCTTTTATCATGGCTACCACTATCACTGATCAATTCAGTGTTTATTTACGTTGATGTAGGGCAATCTGTCAATCAGTTGCACACTATGGGTTGCCTCACTGATATTGATCCTTCTCACACACCCTGTGTCACCATTCTGCCTCCTCTTCTCTCCTGCCCACAGAGTGGTAAGAAGAGTGGCAAGGCTATCCTAGTGAAGGACATCCTGGCCAAGCTGACCCAGGCACAGTTCACCATGGAGGAGCTGAGCAAGCGACCGCTGCCCGAGGGAGTCGACCCCATGAAGCTGGAGACCTACCTCTCGAAGGAAGAATTCAAGGTTGGTAGCGAGGACAAATTACTCCTGGCTGACTTGGTTTTTTCCACTCAAGGCAGTCTAGTGATCTTGAATGAGAAGTATAGAGTTACTCATAAATTGTGCTTGTCTTGTTCAATTTCAATTGTTTGGTTGTTGTCTGATTCTTGTGGAAGCATTGTTGCCAAATGTATCTTCAGCTTCATACTGCTTGAGCTGTCTTGAACAGTTGAATTGAACTGTAGGTAACAAAAATGAGATACAATGAGAGTAAGAAATTAAAAAAAAAAATATCTACTGCAGAGCAAGAAATGTTCATTGCATGAAGTTTTGAAAAATTTGAGCCAACTGCCTTTTGTGTGGCGTGAAAGTTTTGCAAATTACCACTATCACCCAGAGCATTATAGTGTAGACAAGAATATTTATGTGCAGTTTAATTTTGTGAATCTTTTCAAATTTATTTGTGGTTTCACATTACTGTAAACCCTAATATTTTTACATACAAATGTTCTCCCAAATAGCAGTTAATCAAATAATTTTGTGAGTTGTTGATATTTCCCACTCATCGTCGTAATTGCAATAACAACAAAAAAGAAGAGCAGAATGTTGTACAAAGAGTACAATACTACAAGAAAAGTGTGAAAAAGAATTTTGTAAAAACATTATTTGAAGTGAGATCAAATCTCTTCTCTCTCTCTCTCTGTAAAAAAAAAAAAAAACAAGAAAAAAAATATTATACTTGTTTTCCGAGAAATTTGAGCAGGAAGCCCAAGAGCAGTTAGTTGTCATTTGATATTGCAACGTTAGTGTGCTGGCCTGGGACAGTGTACGTGAGACAAATTGTTGTTGTAAATCATTACTTCCACAATTTTGTTACTTTTTTTTTCGATCTGGAACGTATGTGTGAAATTTCCACAAATATAACTACCCGGAAAATTTCAGCATTCACAGCAAATGTAATATGTATTGATTTTTTATGGCAATGTTTGTTTTGCCGTATACAGTAGAGTTACAAAATAAAGTGGTATTCCTTGCTTATCTTTTTATCTGATTGATTTTATTAGAATTGTATCCATGTTTTGTTGAAACTTATGTGATTCAAAGTTCCTTGAAATATTATGTACTCATGTAAGAAATCACTTGAATTGAATTGAACTGAATATAATTATGTGTAGCTCTTTGCCTGATGCATTAAATCCATTCCATCTCTGTTTCACATTTTCTCTCTCTCTCTCTTCTCCAGACGGTGCTGAAGATGACCAAAGAGGAGTTCTACAAACTCCCGGCATGGAAACAAAAGAACCTCAAGAAAAACAATGGACTCTTCTAAAGAGATAAGAGAAACTCTATTAACCAGTCACAGAACAGACTTGTTAGAAAAAAAAAACAAACAAACAAACAAATAAGCAAAAAATGTTCTGTGTTCATCTGCAATCTCGGGATTGTTTGAAAGATGGAGAAGAGGTCAGGTATACTGCTTATCTCTGGTGGATGGATGGGCAGAAGGGATGAAAAGAAAGAAATGAAGTGTCATTGGAAGTTATTGAAAGGCTGAAATCAACAAGGACAAAGTGACTTGCAGTTCCCTGGCCTGAGGGTCGACCCAAAGCGAAAGAGACTGAAATAAGACTAATGACATCATTGGAGGATTATGATTATAATATTATTTTAAGAGCGTATTGCTATGTTACCTAAATGCTCTCACCGCTCATGAGCTGGTTCTCAAAAAGGTACTGTCGTCTGTATTCAGTAGTTGGATCAGGTGCGGGTTATGAGATCCATATTTTGCCCTTTGACATACACTCACGTGCATTAATTATCGACATATCTGTAGCATATTCTTACAACATAATACATTATGTTAACAAGATGCCAAGCATTGTTACCTTATGCTATACACATGTGAGAATCTCAGATACACTATCAGTGATTTTGCCTTAAATATTAGGATCATCAAATTATTTGATGGTTGTGTATGCAGTCCTCAGGTAATGCACATGTAGCAAGCTTCGTGATTTTGTTACTTTGCCAACATCTGAGTTTGTCCAATGGATGTCTTTAACCAGTCATCCTTTGAGGAAGTAAATGAAACGTTTGCGCTACACGTAGTACAAGTCCACGGCTCAACTCACGGCCGTGTCTGATTTTGTCTTCCGTTACACTGTCAGTGAAACTGAAATACTTCCATTTGCTCTTCTTTCTTTCTTAGTCTTTTGTTAACAGCACGCACACATTCTCTTATTAACTGCCTCAAGCAATAATGTATATGTATAACTTCTCAGCACCAAACGAAGATTATCATTTTTGGCATGTGTGCCAGCTCTGATTTCACCTTGGTTTGAGGGCAATGAATCTTGAAAGTTTGAATTGATTTCAGGTGTACGACATTGACAGAGATATAATTATATTCCACACTCTTGATCACACTTTTTATGAAAGCTGTTTGAATACATCACAGAGGTTTTTTTTTTCTTCTTCTTCTTCTTCTTAATGTATTCTACCATGAACAGACAATATTTTGGTACAGTAAACGCACATGTATACACTTTAACATCTTTCAGAAGTAACAGGTTATTGTTTTCATCATGATAAGAAGAGAATGGCATTCTATGGACACTTTGATGCAATGGAATGAGTTTGTTCTTTCATTTTGATGTCTGCAAGTCACGTTGGATTAGCAAGGAGCAGAGTGCAAACATGAACTATGACTATTGCCAACCACTATAATGGGAAAATGAGACAACGAAAGTATATGTAAACAGATGCAATGTAGTTTCAAAAGGGAATAGAATGAAATGCATATGTACTGATCACTACCAAAGTCAACAACATTAATTTCATCTTCAAAGCTGTGTTGTGTTAATATTACTCTTCAAGTTTCTTCTACCATTTTTGTTGCACTGTATGGGTACATGGGAAAATTCTATTTCAACTGATCCGATGTTTACTGCCACACCGCTAGTCCATCCAGATTTGTCTATTACCACTGGCAATTGAACTCTGCAATGAATTGTGTATGGCAATGGTGATGAGGAGGTGTGTGATGTGTTAAGCTGCTGCATGGATACCTAGTATGATGCCATCCACCATGAATTATTATGGATGAGATGAATGGGCACATTATGTGCACCATCTTCACTGCTGACGGACTCTTGGAGCGATAGACAGGAATATTGAGTATATCACTTCTTTGTTGTGGTTGTGTGTAATAGAGTCTAACATTACTAGAATCTAACATTCAAAAAGTGAAATGTCCAACACCTTGTGCATGTAACAGAATGACAGAGAATATGATCCAAGGACAAACAAACACACACAAACAAAAACAGAAACAGATTATATTCTAATGTATGTGAAGATGATGACACCTTTTTTTTTCCTCCGGAGTGTGTCATTGAAGAGTGTACATAGCAGACACAGGGCTTGATGTTACAGCAACCATGTAATGTGATGCCATTGCTTCGAGCTTCAGTAATGAAACCACAGATATATTCTTGTGTAGATGTGACCAGAATCATGTGCATGAGTGGTTGCTGTTTTTTTTTTTAAATATATATTATTCAGTCTTCTGGTAAATT
This sequence comes from Diadema setosum, assembly GCA_033980235.1. NCBI lineage: Eukaryota > Metazoa > Echinodermata > Echinoidea > Diadematoida > Diadematidae > Diadema > Diadema setosum. Next base: position 20,883,792 of record CM067080.1, read on the forward strand.
ATATTTCATTGCAATGAAATGCTAAGCAATCATCCTATTAGAAAATGAGATATGTGTACTTACATGAAAGAAGTATATATTTAACAGTTATACCTTTATCTTGTTGATGCAGTAGGAAGTGAAAGCAAGATACTGTTCAGGATTTGATACACACACAAAAAAAGAGGATGAATGAATAGAGATAGTTTGGTGGAGGTGTTTTTATATATATACTGATTGTACAAACAACTTTTCTGTGTGTTCTGCCTAATTGAAAACAAAGGAAATGTTATATTGTCATACCAAAAGTGCAATCTTGTGGGAATAGGTGCTTTTGTCATCATACAAGAACAAAAACATGAAAAAAAAAGGAGTGTGAATAAAGCTGTTTTTGTTGTTTTTTAAACCAATGGTAGTCACAATGAGCAAACTCATTGTCGTGAGTTCATTTCAGTAGGATTTTCCTGGTTTCATTTTCATTTCCCCTTTAGGTTCATAAAAGTATGATGATGTGCTTCCTGTGAATTTTTTCCTTTTCTCTGTTTTTTTCTCTCTCTGTAGTTACTTTGTAACATTTTCTTTAAATGATTGAACCATCTGCTCAATTTCCATAAATTATAGTATCAGATGCTGTACTTCAATATGCCTTGATACCAAAGGATACTGCTTTTGCCAATGACTTGGAAGATGAGAACCTGCCCTAGCGTATTTGATAGCAAAGATTGAGACCGAAAGAAACCTCAGTTGAATGGCAGTGTTTGTGTGGTATATCAACTTCCCTGTATTTCTCTGGCAAAAGAATTTGGTGATGAGTTCCTTCAATAGTGTAGCTTCGTCTTTGGAAGTATACATCATAGCGTGTAGCAAATGAAGTGATGATCAATTGAAGCGAAGATCAATAGGACTGTTAAAGGAAGATTTCTATCTCTTTTTCTTTTTTGTGATAACAATGGCTAATAATGATGTGTGAGCCACAAATGTATGTTTTTCCTTCCTTTGTTCTAGCTAATGTTGTGACAAATTGTTAACAAAAAAAAGAACATACAGAAGAAAATCAATTATGTGCTGTTTCAAATATATAATGTTTTTTTTTTTTTTAACAATGGCAGAATTTCACATCAAAGTAGAGTTTTACAGCCTTCCAGAATTCTAATGTGGATTCAAGAAACTGTGCAGTTAAAGACTGTTAATATACAACAACAGCCAAGACTAGCGAATATCTACACTCATTGTAGTGCAGAAGAAATTAGTGATAGTAATTATTTTCTAGTGATCGAGTTTCTCACTGCCATGAAATAGATTGCATTGTATTTTGAGTGAAGAAAAAAAAATTAAAGATACACTCTTGGAATTGAACGGAGAACCATGTTGCTATTTATTGAACCTAAGTAGTCCATATTTATTTCCTGATTCAGCTATACAATATTTATTTCCAATGCCCAAATATTTATATCCCTCTATAGAAGCTAGCGTATCAAACGCAGTGCAACACATACTTATATTTTGTAGTGCCGAGATGAAAGCTTCATTAGCTGTTGGTTTGTGAATGACAAGCAATCTGTCTGAAGAATCTGCAACTCCATTCAATAACCTAATTTGATAATTATGTTATGATTTGGCGAAATTAAGCAAGTCTTCTTTGATATTATGCAACTCAATGAAATAATTATGTTTTATAATTAATGATTTCCTGTAATGCCTTGGTGGAGCTTGAATAACATTTGTGTATAATCATCTTGTTGCATAGTGTAACATATTCACATCTTGTATCTCGTTCTAGTTTCCTGTGGAGAAAGGTTGAAGAAAAGTGAAACGGGAATATAACTGTATTTACCGAGCAATTGTTTGTATTTTCTGGATTTTTTCTTATATTCTTTGGTCAACGACGATAGCATTTTTAGGGCTTCTTATTGTATAGCGTTGTCTTTTTTCTTCAATAAAATTCTAGAAACTGTCGTTGAGTTGTCACCGCTATGGAATCAGTTTAGTCATTATTTGTGTGTTTCTTTCATCTAGGGATGACCATTATACGCATCCAGCAGATGTATATCATGGTACAGTGCTCATGTGTTTGTGTTTGTTCGTGAGTGTGTGTGTGTGTAATACTATACATGAGTATGTATGGTATTGTCCAAATTCAATTCACGGCAATTCGTGTTTTGTTTTGTTTTGTTTTGTTTTGGTTTTTTTTTTTTTTTGGGGGGGGGGTTGTTTGTTTGTTTGTTTGTTTTTTTTTTGTTGTTTTTTTTTTGGGGGGGGTGGTGTTATTTGAATGGAGGATAAAGAGATGGTACAGTATTGGTGGAGATAAGGATTTGGCTTTTAACCGCTTTTGAAATAATACAGAGCATACAATTCTAAGAGGAACTCAAAGTTTATGAGATAGAAATCGGTTTTGGAATGGCTGAGACATCGAAAAACAAAGTAAAACAAAGTGATCCTAATAAAAGGTGGATCCTACTTTTTATTAGGGTGGCTGTGTTTTGGAGATCTCGGCCATTTCAAAACCAATTTTCATCAAATAAATATTGAATCCCACTAGGAATTACACGCTCTTTCATAATTATTCCATAAGAGGTTTCTCAATATCACACACACACACACACACACACCCACACACACACACACACATACACACACACACACACACACACACACACACACACACACACACACACACATAATCTTAGAAACCTCTGAAATTAGGTCTCAATCCAAATTAAACGATCCTTTTAATAATTATCATTTAAAATGTACTCTGGTTGCTTGCATTGCCCAAAGTTCAAACCTTCAGCCTTCCTTTACAAGTGAGGACTGTCCATACTGAGGCCTGATTGGCCAACCATTCACCAATACACACAACCAAGTACATGTAGGACACGTATTTTTCACTAAATGCAAATTAATAAATTTTATTTCAAACATGACTTTTTGGTGTAGAAGTCAAACAAATCATCGCGAAAAGTGTTTTGTTATCATTTAGTGAAACTAACTATGCTTTGCTCATTTAGATTTAATTACAACAAAGGCATTAGTGTCGATATACAGAAAAATAAGCAGTAGAATCAAACCACAGTTACACAAACAACAGCAACACGCAATGAGATTCTCCAGTAGAATTGATTCTTACTGAATTCGAGTCACTTCTATTCAATTCGAATCAATTCAGCCAAATTCAATTCAGTTTAGTTCTATTCAAATCAATACAATTCAATTCATGGTGGATTGCATGCTTTCATATAATACATTGTTAAATACATATAATGCATGCCTATATGGACAAGGGTCTCGTCCTGTGAAGTGGCGATCCACATTAAGATTGAGTTTGTGTTCGATTGGCGACAAATTTAAGGTGAATTTTGCACCAGTTAAAAGTTAGTCTGAAAAGAATATAATTATGTACAACTTTATAAGTACAACAATGAAAATTGTAATAAAAATCAGATAAGAAATAAAAAGGGTTGTAATGAAAGTAAAAAAAAAAAAGGTAAAAAAAAGAGAGAAAAGTTTTCCAACAGTTGATAAAGTTATGCAAGAGTGATTATGGATCACACCACACACTTTAAACCAACACAATAGGGTGCTCCTATGACCTCTGCTAATTTTGTATACCCAGTACACAGTGTCCTCAGAGAGCGGGCATATACCATAAATCTGCGCTACGTTTCATCTGTCCCATGCGAGTAGTACACGCATATTAAAATCTGCCCCCAAAACAAAAGCTCCACATTCCACGCAGCTCCCTTGAACTACTGGCAATCTATGAAACGAGAAAACAAAGTAAAACAAAGCAAAGCAAGTTGAATCAACAAAACCATACATAAGACCCTTGGTATAAGAATAAAAATCATACTTAAGGGAACTGAAGTTCCCTTAAGTATCACTCAAACAATCATCGTCGTTTTCTGCTAGAAAGTGGTGATCATAAAGTTCGGTGGCGGGCACACTCCAGTCTGTATGTACCCCGTCAACGTGCTTGAGCAAATTACCGTTCTTATCTGGATCACCGCTTGTCAACCAGACACACGTTCAGGTGTTTGGACGTCTCAGCTTTTCATTTGGCACTATGGAGAACTAGAATTCGATGTCCGTCATGGAGATTTAGTGTTCCTGAAGCTTCATTTTAATTTTTGACTCCATCTATTTGAAGTGACTTGTAAAAGCGTTGTCTTATGCCTCTCTCTATTGTCACACGTCATTTGATTCTTTGAATTCAATTTACAAGCTTCATTGGTAAGAAGAACTTTCGGCTGATGATTTCGTGAAATCGTTTTTGACAGGGGCTCGAGTTATCAGGAGAAAAGTAATATAATTAAAGCATCTACGAAAGTTTCAAGTACATGACACATATGCCATGTTTCAAACTGGTTTGTAGAATCCGCAGGAAAATGGCAGCAAAACATTCCATCATGAATAATTTTTAGAAAAAAAAAAACACCGAACAAAAAAGCAAACAGGATATGTTTCCCCACACGATCTTTGTAGCGTTTCCGCTACTGGTGCTCATCATCTACAGTCTTTTCAAAAGGGCGCGAAAGTGGGTCAGATTCTACCGCCGCGTCAGCTACATACGCCGCCACTTCCCAGGGCCAACGCCCCACTGGTTTTGGGGAAACGCGCTGGACAAACCCGGACTCTTCGACCCGGGTCTGGAGTGGCATCTGCGCGCGGCTTCCAAATATCGCCGAGTGCTGGTGTTCTGGGGTCTCTGGCACCCTTGCGTCATACTCAACCACCCGGACACTCTGCGGGAAATACTCAAGAGCACCACGGCCTCCGTCAAGGTTTGATATCCTAATCAGTTGATTGATTATTTGTTTGATAGTTTGTTTGTTTGTTTGTTTGTTTGTTTGTTTGTTTGTTTCAATTCTTGTATTTGATGATTTTGTTGAGTTCTGATTTTTTTTTTTTGGGGGGGGGGGGTGGAAGGGCAATCTCATAATGTTTGTGTTTGTCAAATAAAAAACAAAAACAAAAAACAAACCAAAACATAGTTATTGTCATGGCTAAAATAAGGATATGTCTTCTGTCTCATTTTCCCTCCCCGTCAAAAAAGAAGAAGAAAAAAAAAAGATGAGCAACAACGAAATCAACAAAACAAAATAAATCCAAGAAACTCACTTTCTTAAAATGCCGTGACCCATTAAATCATACCAACATGATGCCTATGTAAATGACACTGCTATGAATTTTGTTTTTGATTCCCCTATTTCTGTCTTTCCAGTTGAAAGTCAACCCATCTAAATCCACCAATGTCCATTTATCTAAAAGATTTTTTTTTTTCAAATATCCGTCTAATTTTTGTAATGAAATTTTCCCTCCATGGGTCCTTTAATACTAGCTTATATCTGTAGTAGATCGATTGACTTCCATCTATCCTATAAATGTAATTTTTTTCTGATATATGGACAGAGCGATAGAAAGTTTCATGGGGTAATGACCCGATAAGTTAAGCCTTTTTAGCCCTTTTATTCAATATATTTTATTTTATCATATCTCGAACATTTTTCAATAGAGTACGTGTCTACCTGTACGTCCATCTTTGGTTTGTTGTTGTTGTTGTTGTTGTTGTTGTTGTTGTTGTTGTTGTTGTTGTTGTTGTTGTTGTTGTTGTTTTTATCCAAGCTTCTAGACAGCTGCCAGATGTAAAAAAAAAAAATGCACATAATACGACTCATCAAGACTTACACAAAAATCATGTAACGTTCTACCGTCCAAATCTAACATGGAAACGTAACTGTTGCGTCACAATAATAACCAATGTCTCGTCAAACAAGTTCTAATCAGATCATATCAGATCAGATCAAATCAAATTAAATCAAATCATGTGCATTGTATGAAGTTTACGAATCTTTAGAACTGGAATAGTTCAAAATATCCAGACCAGCGGAAGAGTGGACACCATGTGATAGCTATTCGATTTCAGCGGTTATACAAAGCAGGGCACACAGTCTGTTTTGCAGTGCTTGAATAAATTTTGCATCTTTAGAATGCGGTTTGCCACAACAATCTTCGTGGTATCACTTTCTTGAGAAACACGTTCTTGACGTCTGAATGAGTATTACACGCACGGCGTTGTTTGATAAAGCTGTTTCCGTCTTTGTATTTCGAAATGTGACTGATCTAGTTCGTATTTCTCACATTCCTCCCATTATTTCCGCCCATCTAGAGTATGTTTTGTACAGAATTTCCACACGATGTCCAAGTTGACTTTGATACATATGACATTCGACGTAAAAGCTGACCAACAAAAAAGATGGAAATTTCGGGTGCCCGTCTTGAGCTCGACACCCACGAGTCTTACAGCCAGAGTCATACTGCCCACGAGTTATATAATACCTCACGAGTCATACAGCCCACGGGCTAGATACTGAGTGAAAAAGGCCCACGGGCTAGATACTGAGTGAAAAAGGCCCACGGGCTAGATACTGAGTGAAAAAGGCCCACGAGCTTGACAGCAACAAAATTGACCTACGAGCTGTACGGTCTACGAGCTAGACACTAGGGAAATAAGGCGCACGAGCTCGACACTAGCCCCCCCCCCCCCAAAAAAAAAAAAAAAATAAAAAATATAAAAATAAAAAAAACCAAAACAAAGCAAAAACAACAACAACAACAACAACAACAACAAGTACCGTGGACTAGCTTGTGGGATGACCCAGAAATGTCTGATTCATCGGAACAACGACAAGAAATGGGATTTCACAACGTCACATACATTCTACACCCTAATAGTGAACTCGATTGTAACCACACAGGCCTACGCAAATTGGCAGAGGCGATGATGTCATCAGCTTATAAGTCTCCGATATTACCTCATGGTTTTGGTATTGGTTAATGAAATAAATTGATTGATAACACACACACTCACACACACTCACACACACACACACACATAATGTACTAATTTTCAATCTCATAAAATACTCGTGTTTCTGTTTCTGTGTTCTGTGATTGTGAGTCTGTTTCTTTTTTTTCAGTCAGTAGGCTACCAGCTGTTCAGCGATTGGCTGGGTCAAGGATTAGCCTGCAGTGATGGCGTCCTCTGGCGGCGACACCGCCGTCTCATCACACCGTCCTTCCACTTCAACTCTCTCAAGAGATACGTACCTATTGTAAACAAGGTCGGTATTAAAGGCACTGTTAACCATTTGCAGATGAAACAAAAACCCAGTTTTAGTGCTTCAATATATTTCTAAGATGTGAGTCAGGGGTAGAAACAAACAATGTACAAATTTGAATCAGTATAATGAATGTTAAGTGTTGTTAAATATACAAAATGTGAACGATAGTTGTAATAAAGATATTTCCAGACTACTGAGCATATCAAACTGTCTACAGTTATGGTTTACTGAGAAAAAAAATAGTGATGTCTCCTTATGTTTTAGGCTTTATTGCGAAATTTCATACGCTATAGGATTTTTGTGATACGCCTGACCTACATGTAATCATCAAATGCCATATGTCGAACATTTTTGTTGTTGTTGTTGTTAATTGCTGCTCCCTATGGTAAACTGTACCTTTAAGCATTCTAAGACCAACTGAAAAACACAGACGTACACGCTCCTTCCAACATAACCCCAATTTCGGCACGTTCTTCAGCAAATCCTCAGTAGATCCATTTTGCAACATCAGTAAGTGTCACGTTTGTTATTTTACTAAATTTAATAAGATAAAAATAACCTCAAGAACATATGATTTGTTTAACTTGGCCTTCAATGATTGATTGCCATTATTTCATACGTGTCGCATTGTTTCACTTCGTCCTTTTCTTTTGCGCATGTAGTTTATATTTTGCACAAGTTGCGCCTGATGGGGCATTCAATTATTAGATGAGCTTGGCGCCTTATGAATTCCTTTCTTTATTAATTGTTATCGCGAATAAGAACAATAGGAACAGACAAATAAAAAAAAAACAGGGAAACAATTTACATTTCTCTGGGTGAGGACTTTACTAAAGGGCGTTGAACGATACATTATTATCACGAATTTAGATTCCGATATCTCCGACTCTTTAGCCTTCAGAGACAAGTGTCACATTTTAGCACTCCTTAGAAGGAACTTAAACAAAGTGTCTTTCTTGCCGGGATGTGTGTGTGTGGGGGAGGGGGGTACTTTGACTTTGAGGATGTGCCCATAGGGATTTTCTGAATTATGCGTTTAACTGGTTGCTTCGGTCAATATGTGGTTTACGGAGTCCTTGGCAGTGGGTAGACTTTTGTCAAAAACCACCTCTACCCTCGGAAGACGTCTCAGTGACATTTTGGAGGGGTGAGATGGGGTATACGCTTATTCGTTATTGATTCCACTGTTGAGAATAATTCTTGCTACACCTTAGTGATATAAATTTCTTCCACTAAATTGCCACAGAGCTTTTAAAATAATCATTCCCAAATTATTTCCTCGACTGTCTTCTGGTGTCATAATCTGAAATCAATTTCTAAGTCATTCTTATCATAATTAGCGTTGTCATGATAATCTATACTTTCAGTTTCATGAATTTATTACGACGTTGTTATTTTAAAGAATAATGATCAAAATTGCATTATTATGTACTGCATCTGCAAACAGTCTTACATGATGTGGAGATGGTGAAAATGTTGACTCCGGAGATTCTAACCAAATATGCAGTACTCATGGTTACATATTCCAAAGATACGTAACTCAGCAACACGCTTTCTGCGTTCACATTGCCAGGTTACGACCACCCTTCTGGGCAGACTGTCAATCATCGCTGATTCGGACACGCCCCTAGAAACACATCACGCGATGACGCAATGTTCCGCCGACGCCATTCTCCAGACGGCGTTTTCATACGAGAGCCGCTGCCAGGAGCGAGAGTCGCCGATCCTGGCAGCGACAAGAACGCTAACGGACATCGGGACTAGCAGGTACTTAAGAGAGGGAAAATTTATCCCCCACGCCATTTATCTCAATAATTGTCGTCATCATGAGGTCCTCAGTTCCATTTCTGCTCAATCTTCCGCCTTTCCTTTCCGTCTTCTTATCTTTAGATGCTGCTATTTCACTTATCACCCCTTCCTCTCTCCTTATCCCTGTCTTTATCCCATCAATAGCTGGGTTTTTTTTTCGGTATGTATTTATGTCCCCCCCCCCCCCCTCTCTTTCTCTCTCTCTCCTATCTTCACATATTTCTCTTAATTGTTTTCTTGTATACTTCAAGTTGGGGGTTGCGATAAAAAAATATTTTGTTTCAGGTCACAATATTTTCCTTGAGTACAATGTTGTACTGATTTTGTGCGATCATGTGCACTCAAACGTACACTTGCAGTTGGGTTCTTGTTAGAAATGAAATTTATGAAATGAAAAATGAAAAGAAAAAAAACAACACGGTTAACATTTCTAGATCTTCAACATAATCATAACTACGCAGCTACTTGAATCATGGTATTCTTTTCTCAAGTTTAAAGTTTGAAGAGAGCATGTTCACTATCAAACAGAAGAATAATTATAAATCTGAAATCAATTATTTAAAGTCAACATGACACGCCTAGAGCAGATGCTTCCTGACATTTAATTTTTAGTTTCTATTTCTATGCCATTATCCCCAAACCTTCCTTAATATTCTTTCTTTCTTTTCACCTTTGTCCATTCTTCCATGTTTCAGGTTCTTCATACATCTTATTCACTGCATGAAGCTCTAATAGAATTCTCCATAATTCCATGCCTCACATTGCATATATGCCTCACACACACACACACCCACACACACACACACACACACACACACACACACACATATATATATATATATATATATATATATATATATATATATATATATATATATACATTGTATATATATATATATACATATATAGTCTACGTGACCCCCTCGCAAACCCTTACAAACTTAGAGAAATACAAGAAAAGAAGAAACACAAAAGAATTCTGATTTCGCTGCCAAATGGAGTGTAATATTTTAAGTAACTTCAATTCCCGCACATTTTCGACTGACTGTGCCGAGGTCACAACTCCAAACGTAAAATCAGCTCTAATGCATCGTCTGCCATGCATTAACATGGTGAGAAAATGCGATTACAGATCATATTATTATCATATAATATCTTATCACGCAAACAGCTCTGAAGAATAGAGAGACATATATAATGTAATATCTAAATCCGATAATGGTAAGAGAACCCGTACCCCTTTTCTTTTTTTTTTTTTTTTTTAGTCTACGTTATCAAAGACGCGAAATTGACGTACAATAAAATGCGTATCTCTGAAAAGTTGATGATATGAATATTGGACGCTGTAGCACTTTGCTCCGCAACCCAAGTAATCGTGATAATAGAAATGAAAGGCCGTGAAGACAAGGAGGAGAGACGGAAATACGGGAGAGACTTTTGAGGAGGTAATGGACGCTGGTGGTACGGAAACCATGCAGGGAAATAGAGACAATTTAAGAACGATAGTGTGCGAGCGAGGTGAAACATACCAATATCATGGCCTTAGCCACTTAAGGTCCAGTGCTCGAGCTTGAAGGGAGAGTGGGTAAGAGAAGGAGAGAGAGAGAGACTAGTGGGGGGAGAGATGGAGAAGGAAATAGGTCAAACAGTTTTTCGCCAAATTGGAATAGGCTTATCAATCTTCATGAAAATAGCAGAAAACGGTCTTTCGAGCGTCGTGTCACACTTAGAGGCAATGATACCAGATTGGAATAAGATTCCTCGCTGTTTATTATAACGAATATATTGAGTAAGAAAAAAGAAGGCAGTGAAAAAAAAAAAAAACACTTTCCATTTTGAGAACCAGTAAACATAAACAGTAGTCCTGTATTATTGACAGTGTTCTCATAAGACGTCTTAAAGGTGCAAACTAAAACGTAAGAAATGATTGCATCAATCGAAATTTAAAATGAGCTGAAATTATAAAACAGAAAGATATATCTAATGTGTATACAGCACGCGAATTCAAACCGGAAACCACGGGTAAGAATACAAAAAAATATGACATGGATTTTCCAGAATTTCTGCTTCTTTGAATCCATTATGCTATAAGTATAACTTAATCCAAAAAGGATTCGCAAGACCAGCGCGGTTGTTTTCTCACGCCTTCACATGCGATGTTGCCTTGTATCCTATCAAAATGTCTAAGAGATGGAGCAACGGTTTGAACAAACAGATCAAAGAATTACAATGTGCAATTGGATAGGCGGAAAAGATAAATTGTCGAATCATGCTTCTCCTCTTTTTATCCCATTACCAGGGAACACCTGACGGGTAATGCCCAATGACTATGGAGATTTCCGAATGTGGTATAAAATAGATCAACGAAGGATGAAAATGAGCCAAGCACGTAATATGATGTGCTTAATATAACTCTGTAATCCGTACTCACTCTGCAGCAATGGTATTTTCTTTCATGCAACTGCAGGTGTAATTCCTTTGGTAACATGTGAATATCTTGTGAAATTCTTCTAGTAGGATATTTCTGAAATATTGCCCATGATTCTCTTTATTTGCGGCATAAATGAGAGCAATCGTACGTAAACATAAATATGAGCTTGCTTGTTCTTTAGTGTATTCGAATTTTCTTTACGCCGTACACCAATCATCCGGTATAAGTTCATTCATTCATTTTCTTTCTCTTTTTTTTTTTTTTTTTTTTTGTCTGGTTGTCTCCACTCTGTAACAGGATGCTGAACCCAATCATGGCCTGCTATAGTATCTTCCGGCTCTCTCCAGTCTATGGTATCTGGAAAGATGCTGTACAGAAAGTGAACGGTCTGGGAGAGAGGCTAATCCGAGAAAGAAGAGCAAAACTGATGGAGTCGGAGGAAAAGACGGTATAGAATATCCTTTTGTCTCCATCCAGTCGTTTCTGTCTCGTGGCGTAACACCATTTTATGAACTGCACACATTGTATAAACAATGAACGACAAGTTGATTCAGTTCACCACTACTACTACTACTAAGTACTACTACTACTACTGCTACTACTACTACTACTACTACTACTACTACTACTACTACTACTACTACTACTACTACTACTACTACTACCATATCAGTGATGATGATGATAATCATAATAGTAATTATAACAATAATGATAATAATAATAATAATAATAATAATAATAATAATAATACTGATAATAATGACAATGATAATGATGGTGATGATGATGATGATGATAATAATAATAATAATAATAATAATAATAATAATAATAATAATAACAACGAAGATACCACTCAGATCTTTCTTAACCTGCTCCCCCTCCCCCTTTCCCACTTTCTTTCATCTTTCCATACCTGAAAACTTAAAAGAGAAAGAAAAAAAAAAGCCCGGATGTTCATGAATACACCATAAATGCATTTCGGACTATACCAAAATAAGTACACACGCATGGTTACGAACATACACTGAACAATACAAGACAAAGATTTAATTTCATATATTTTTATTGTTAGTGAAAGTGAGCATTGACAAGGGATATACGTTTCAGAGGTTGTCCATCAAATGTTTGTGGAAGTTGCGAGAACAATTTGTTTTTTCTTCGGTTATGATAAGTATTATTTTTTTAATTTTTTTATGATAAGTATTGTTTTTTTAATCTGTTCTTCAGCGTAGATCACACTGACTTATTGCATAACCTCCTTTGATAGGATGTTTAATATAGTGCTAGATATGCATAGACAAATGGTTCTGTGCTTACATGGGTGTATTAAAATGTCAGGAGGAATAGGAAACTAGTGCGTCTGTATCACCCTTGTTTTGTAAATTGATAGGGACCATCTCTTGCTCATGGATGATATTCTCGTCTCCTCAATCCTACCATTCCCTCTTCATCCCCAGGGTGTGGCCACCGACACGAGGGAGATGGATTTCCTGGACTCATTGCTGCTGGCTAGAGATGCCTTCGGCGACGGCTTGTCAGACGCGGAGATTCGAGATGAGGTAGATAGATAGTGATGCTTCTCTCTCCTTCCAATCCTCCTCTTCTTCTTCCTCTTAATTCTCCTTCTTCTTCTTCTTCTTCTTATTCCGCCTCCTCTTCTTTTTCTTTTCTTCCTCATCTTTTCTTCTTCTCCTTCCTCCTCCTCCTATTCTTCCTCTTCTCCATCCTTCTTCTCCCCTCCACCTCCTCTTTTTCTTTATTCTTCGTCGTCCTTCTTCTCTTCTTCTTTTTTCTCCTTCTCCTTCCTCCTCTTCTTTATTCGTTGTCGTCCTTCTTCTCTTCTTCTTTTTTCTTCTTCTCCTTCCTCCTCTTCTTCTTCTTCTTCCTCTTCTCGTTCTTCCTCCTCCCTCTCTTCTTCTTATTTTTCGTTGTCCTCCTCCTCCTCATCTTCTTCATCCTTCTCCTCCTCTTCTTCCCCGTTTCCTTCTTTCATCCCCACAAATTTTTCCATACTGCGGCGCCGTCGGCCTTATGCCAAAAGGCCCTTAATGCATAGACTTTGTACAGTGTTAAGGGCCTTTTGGCATAAGGCCGACGTAGTGCCCTTTAGTGCCTTCTTTCCCTTCTTCTCCACCTTTCTTTCCTCCATCTTGTTTTTCTCCTTTCCTTCTCTTTTCTACTTTCCTTTCTTCCCCCATCTCCCATTCTCCACATCTTCCTCATCTTCCTCTATCTCTCCCTAATAGTCGTCTTTCCCCTTCTCCTCTTCTTCCTCTTTTTTTTCTTTTGTCAAACAATAGGAGGCCACGGTTGATCACGAATGTATCAAAAAATTTTCTTGGGTTAAGAAAAAAAAAACACACACACAAAATACACCATGCACAAAAGTGAACACGTTTGGCCGTACACAATTGCACGTAGTACGGTAAGTACCCCCACGTAAACATTCACTCATGGACTCAAGCGATGCAAAAAATGTTCATTAAATTACATTTTGTGGGAATTGAGTCCGGGAAGAAACAATGCGACATTTGCGTTTGCTGCTATGATACACTCGGCTTACCTCGACAACGTGATGGGCACTCGCATGTTAAAGTGAGTAACGGTTACTTCTTCTTTTTTACCCTTTTTTTTTCAATGCCTAGTTACATTATCCCCTTCAAAATCACGCAAAAACATTTCCCTTCCGGGGTTGCCATTTTCATTCCTGATGATAAATGCCTTATGCTCTTTGTTCCCGGGAGCAGACACAGTCAAGTAAGCTCTTCGTATACAGTGATATGTTATAGCCTGCCAATTCATGTTCCACATGGGATTCGTGCACGATTGATGATATCTCTCCCATTTTAAAGCACCTCTAGAGGGACATACCCTCTGCTCATCAATGTCTGCATCTGGCAGTGTGAGATTTCACGGAAGATAGATGACAACGAAACGAACATGCAGGTACATATCCCCCATAGCTGTATCGCAGTAACAGAAATGGTGGCGCATTGCGTCTCAAAATCTGACACGATTTGGGCGTTCCTGTCGATCGATTTCATATCGAGAAGGCTCAACATGATTGAAAGAGGGACTTTATAGTCGACACGACCCCGCCCATAAAATGGTCACAGCAAATAGGCAAGCAACATCGTCAACACCAGCGGTCGGGGCGCGGTCGTGTTTGTTAATATATCGGGATGTATAATATGTGAGTGTATGAAGTGTGTATGGAATGTCGTATAGCGCTGTGCGTCTTCACACAGTTTAGCCTTCGAATACTGATATTAATTTAAAAATGGATCCGCAGTCGAAAGAGCCGTATGGCCATACCTTTCGGATATTTTTTCACTGTGAGTTCGTTTATAGCCCACAGAGAGGAACACGACATGGTCGTGCAGACGATTGCTTCGGGTTAATTTACAGGTAAAAATAGTTAAATCAATCTGCCGCCCAGACGTAGTTTTAAAGGGCAACATCATACCATAACCTTTTCAAGGTTAATCTTTTAAAAAAATTCAATTCACCTCCTGAAATGAAGCGATGATGACTCCAGCCTACATGCTTGCACTCCACTCTAAGTTGTAGGGCAATGACCCAATGTTAAGAAGTGCTCTCCGTGACAATAATGTATTATGTACTTGGGTGACAATTTTATCCGTGCCAAAGAAAGATATATGGACAAGGCCAGGGATATAATTATCAAACTTCGTATTTCTCCACCGTAATGATTGTTTGCCACGTTTTAGTGTGCAGTTTAAGAACTTTTCAGTGAATTATTAGTGTACATGCATGCTTCTATACAAAATGCTTCATTTCAAATATAGCAATACCTACATGTGCAGCCGCTGTGTGTACCAGTTTAATGGAGTAGAATAACATGTACTATACGTAACTTACCGTATGTTATGGTGAGAGTGCATTATTTCTTCTTTCTATTTTCTCAGTCGAGGGAAGCGCTCCTTTATGCAGCCTTGATGCGAAGTACGTTACTTATTATATCATGATAATATATCCTCGATTTTCCCCTTCCCCCGACCCCACCCCGTTTCTCCCACCCCCTTCCACGTAATTCCACCTGAGTGATACCCTCGCTCCTCAGCTTTTGCGTTTGTTTCCTTGACACACCGCTCAACCCGGTCATTGCCATTTACGATCCGCTCATTCTCTACGTCAATGCCATATTTGATGGGCTGGCGCTGAGTGGGTTAATCTGTCGGATTGTATTCCCCCTTTTCCCCATTAACCGCGCAGGTCAATACGTTCATCTTCGCCGGTCTGGACACCACATCCAGCGCTGTCACGTGGTTGCTGCTGGACATGGCCAAGTACCCCGAGCATCAGGCGAGGGTTCAAGCTGAGGTTGATGACGTCATGGCAGGAGAGGAGTCAGAGTACATAAGTGGGTGAGCGTTCGACATATCGGAAACGTAATTTCTGCAGTCTGATGCTTTTTCGATATTTCTGCCTTTGATGTGAGGCCTCCAACCCATTTACGAATATAGCATATTTTTTAAATGCAAGACAGAGGTGGGTTCAGTGTTATTCTATGCAACCTCGATAAAACTCGAAAATGCATTTTCATCTACTTCTGGTGGCTCCAATTTATTTGCCAGCTGACTAAAGAGAGAGAGGTAGAAAGACAGACAGACAGACAGACAGAAAGTGACGGGGAGATATAATATACATGGGAGAGAGAAACACGTGCACAGACACGCAATTAAATGAACACATACATATTATTATTACATGACGTAATATGTTTCACCTTTGTCTGCGTATGTGCACATAATATGACGCAGTTAATTTTATGTCTAACAATTTTGCTTTTCGTCGAGCGGAAAAAAAAAAACAACTAAAAAAGCAAAAAAAAAAAAAGGAAGGAAAGAACATAAAGAAACGATCGCTTTAGGAATATTGGACTAACAAGTAAGGCAACGAACGATTCAGTAGCATCGCTTTTCCAAGATTTCTGACCAAACTGTTTTGACTGTCAAGGTTTTGTGCTTTCATGTGTATTTGTTTGGGTTTTTTTTTCTGAAATACCTTATGCTCTCTAATCATATCAATTCACAATTCAGGGCTTGATTTGCGATGATTCAGTTACATGAACGAATTACTACCGAATATTTCAAAGGATAACTAAGTTCTGGCGTCCCTATGATAATTTGCAGGAATTACGTTTTCGCTTTGTCAGTTTGATGTATGCAATTTGATGTAATGCATAAACGTTTCTGTCTTGTTATTGATTCGTTTAATCAAAATAAGGGTGTGTAACCTGAATCGTAAGAGGAAAACAATACGTGCCAAAATTTCAACTCAGAATGTCTGTCATGTCCAAATCTAAGCCAATAATGGCAACTGCTGTTGATCATAGCTGTTATGAGCTTTTTCCTGCCTTTTTTATGTATCCTATATTCGTGCCATTGAGTTCATTGTAACTGATGCTATACTGTCCAGGCCTATAGTAGTGATGTTGTTTCAAAGCGTTAAAAAATTCATGTCCAAAACCGCCGCACTCACAGGCTCAGGAACCGATGAATTTCCCAAGAGTTTTAGATGGCCACTTATAAAACTCACCTGTGACATCTATCACTTCCATTGTCAATAAATCATGCTGAAATTTTTGAAGTTTGGGCTTCATGCTTTATCTTTTTCTCTCTTTTTTTTCTTGCGCCTTTCAGGGAAGACCTGCAGAAGTTCAAGTTTCTTCAAATGTGCATGCGAGAGTCGCTTCGTCTGCATGCCGTATTCATGCCCGCCCGAACGCTGCTGGAGCCGCTCACCGTGGACGGCCTGACCATCCCACCGCGGACCAGCGTCATGCTCAATTTTCACCAGCTCCATCACAACCCGGACGTGTGGGGCGATGATCACATGGTATTCCGGCCGGAGCGCTTTGCGCGCGAACGCGTTGAAGCGCGCGATCCCTTCGCGTTCGTGCCTTTCTCGGCCGGGCCGCACAACTGCATCGGGCAGCAGTTCGCCATGCAGGAGATCCAGATTGTCGTCGCCAGAGTGCTCAGGCATTTCAGCGTCGGCCTCGTACGCGAGTCGCCACCCGTCTTCAGCGTCGTGGGCAAACCGAAGGATGACGTCATTCTATCGATTAAGCGCAGGGAAAGTGCACCTGCTGGCAACTTGTAGGTTGGTGGGGTCCGCTTCTGTGTAAGCTATATGCAAACAAACATGATCACAAATGTCTGTGGTGCTCTCAGAAGATCATACATTCATCATAACCTTGTATACACACATTATGCTATACATTTTATTATGTAAGTATAGCATAATTATGTCATGTTACGTTACATAATATAGTTTAAGAATTAAAGTCTACTCTCTAAAAAAAATCGAGTGAAAATTTTCACTCTTAAAGGAGTGAATACAAAAAAGAGTGAAATTGGAGTGACTTTTGAGTGAAAATGTTCATTTTCACTCGTTTGAGAGTGACGTCAGGGATCACTCCAAAATCTTGGAGTGATCCCTGAGGTCACTCCAAAATGAGTGAATATGAACATTTTCACTCGAAATTCACTCCAATTTTACTCTAAATTCACTCTTTTTTGTATTCACTCTTTAAGAGTGACTATTTTCACTCGATTTTTTTAGAGAGTATCTGGTATATGTGATGACCTTATAGGTGTATAGAATACATTACTTGATATCATATGTTTGTCAGATATTACTACGCGTGTAGAGAAGCCAAGCCACTATTTTAGAAATAAGATAGAATGGTTAAATGGTCCATGTGATAAGAGGAAAATGATGTATTTCAACTAGTTATTCGGATGAATTCATTTATTCTGATGTGATCGTAATCAATGGTACAAATGTTGAAAAAAAAACTGACAAAATATACGTCTCTCTCTTTTCTGATAAAACTCTCTTTAATGTTTCTTATTTTGTTGATTGTTGAAACTGGTAGAACAACAAACAGGAAAAGGGTTCAACACGTTTCTGTTCAGTGAGACAAAAATCATGTAGTTTCATTTGATTCCTTAAAAATGACAATAAAACAGGACGGGTAGTTGTGAACAAAATCGCAAGAAATCTGAATTATAGTATCGTTAGAATAATTTGATCGTGATGTTATTATGAGGTTATACATGAAAGTTGTAATTTCGATGGAAGGACTTGCTGCTCCGCTATGAAATCATTGAGAGCAGTGAATTGCGTTTCGTCTCGGTTTTTTTTTTCCTGTCAGCAAAGGAAATACAATACAAATGGCAGTGTTTTAATTTCTCTACGTTCGCGTGGAATGCGAAATATTATACAAGACGATAAATTTCCTAGATTGGTTTATTACTACAGTTTCGATTATTCAATTCTTCTGGTGACTGGTTTATCAGGCCACAGACCATTTCCAAAAACATACGCTGCAACTATTCCGATTTAATTTACTTCAAGAAGGCAGTCTTTTCACAAAGAGAATGCGATATTTACAAATTTGGATTGTCTTTTACGGAGGGTGCTGGATCGGAAGAAAATGTCTTGGTCTTCGATCTCCAAACGAGCGACGACACCGAACGAGCACGCCTTCAGAATTTGAATAAAAACACTGCATGCTACTGAAACTGCAAAGCAGTTCGCAACTAGTAGTCCAGTCAAAATACGACAAAAAGTGGGTTAACCCACAACTAATTGCAACAGAAACGATTCCACTTGCATTTGACCCGGAAGAGCTATTAAAATAACATATTAAAAGTTCCCTAAAATTCGAGTGGTGGATCAGTGTCTAATTTGCATAAATTCAAAATGGCCGCCATACAACCTATTTATGCCTATATCTCGGGATATATTACCCACAGGAAGTAAATTCCGGTGTCTAAACCTATGTTTTTTTAGGTCAAGGAATACAATTATGTTATCTGTAGCAACTTTCAAGCATCCCTTTATATAGTTTTTGCGTACATTTGCATATAATTACATGCAAAATGGCCGCCATATTGCCTGTGCAAGCCCGTATCTTCGTATACCATTAATGTAGTACACTCAGGAATAAGTCGCTATATATCTGGACATAAAACCCGCAGAAAATGGATTCTGGTGTTTAAACCTATGTTTTTTAGGTCAGGTAATACAATTATGATAACATTATACAAGCAATAACTTTCAAGCTTCCCTTTATACATTTTTTGCATATATTTGCATTTAATTAAATGCAAAATGGCCGCCATAATGCCTCTACAGGCCATATCTCTATCTGTAAAAGGTACCCAGTGATGGTGTCTGGTCTTAATTTTACTGCTGAAAATCACTGTTGTAGAATACGTTCCACTCAGGAATAATAACCTATATTTCACTAAAATTTTGCATATATTAAAACATAAATCTATTCAAATTAAGAGTAGCTTATATCCATAAGCTACTCTACGAAAGTTTCATGAGTTTGGACATTGTTGTTTAGAGAATGTTCTTGTCATATCAGGGTACCAAGTCACTCACTCACTTTCTGAATAAAAGACCCAGGGGTCCAGCCTCACCTGAGTATCTCAAGTTCACCTTCCATGCATTCTTACAGACGATTACTTGGGAGAGAGGAAAATGGAAGACTTTGGGAACATCTAGGGCCATATCTGGAAGCCTTTAGGGACCTCCAGGGCCCAGGGAGGCATGATGTTCTTATTATATTCATGACACTAGCGATAAATGCACCCACAGTACTAAGTTTGTTGAAAATTTACATGTGTTTTCAAAAAAGAGGATCAAAAATCAAAAGTGGCCCCAAAAAATTTGGTCCCAGCCCCAAGGCGGCCACACCTAGATCAGATTTTAGGTGCCTTTGGGCATCCTGTGGCCGGGGGGGGGGGGGAATGGGGGGGGGGGGGGGGGTCGGGGTAGATGGTACCCATTTTACCAATATTCTACCAGCCAAGTTTGATAACAAATTGAACACACTTTTTGTGAAGATGGAACGTGTGAAAATTGGTTTCTATTTGGCACTAGCCCCAAGTATGAGTATATTGAAAGTATGCTTATACACTGTGACTGATGTATTTACTCAATGCTCTTCTGGTTTTATAAAAGCAGCAACTCTAAATTCTGCGGGGGACATGGTGCTCACACGTAATATATATATATACGTATATATATATATATATATATGTCTTCCTCAGGGTCGACAGTGACAATTTTCGTCGAAAATTTGGTCTGACTAAATAGCACTGTTGGACTGAAATGCATTACCACCCTACTTCGTCATCTTTTCTGTACTGGTACCAACACGCGGATTACAAGTATCATATATATAATGTGTAATCTTTTGAAAAGAAGATAAAACTGCGAAAGTAAACATAAGACTATATGCAGTCTCCAAGATATTCAACTTTGTATACATTATGCCTAGCTCTGTTACACCTGGTTCTACTTTTGTGTGTGTGTGTATGTGTGAGGGGGATATTTTTTAATGATAGATTCCTTAATTTCGGGGTTGTGGGACCTTTTGGACATGGTGTCTATTTGAACACCTTGAAAGTCTATCATCCTTGGGATGCTACTTGCCTAGTTTGTTGAAAATCTGTCATTTCATGGGGTTTTTAAAGAGAATCTGAAAATGGTGTTTGAAAATGTATGCATGACTGACGACGGACGCCAGAAGATAAATGATGGCTATTAGCAATATTAGCTTGAACCTTTTTTGCTGTCTTGAACCTTTGGCTAAGATGAGTTTAAAATCTAATGAATCAAAGTCACTTGATTTCAGGAAAACTTTCTTTCGTTTTCAGTACATCATTTTCATTTTCTAGCTTGTGATAATACAGATACTTATGGTATGTAATGTGATCTCTGAAAATATAGATAAAAAATAAGTATACAAAACTCGCTTACACTCACAGTGTTCTATGCGTTATACAACAAATTTTGGACTAGGATAGTGTGAAATTGCAGTTGATTAATTTAAAGCAAACAAGATCTCGGCTCCATTTTATACTGAAGCGTGGTAAGTCTCACGTTTGTTGGAAACTGTGTCAATGTCTTTCGAGGATGCTTCTTATTCCTAGTCACCAATTAGAACAGCATCATCTCACTCCTCACATATTTTAGAAATACAACATTACAAGTGTCTGATATAATGGCCCGCATCTGCCACTGGTATGGGTTGTGTGCAGTCAAATCTGTGTGTCCTGCAACTATACACTGCCAGTTGGTAACAGCCTGTCTCGCAGTTGCATCAGACTTCCTTGAGGAGTTCCTTATTAGCTGCAGCTTTGTCTGTCGTGATCAGAATATATTTTTGATTAAACATCTTCCTCAAATCGTCCTAATTCCAGTGACTGTATGTCATTTTCTTTCCACTGTTTAACTTGAAGAAAGGCTGTTGCTGAAGTGGAGGGAAGGAACCTTTTGAAAGCGTTAGGAGCAGAAAATGATGTTATGTATTTTGTTTTTTATCTGACTTAAGACTCTTTTTTCGCCAGCAAAATTGAATTCAGCCTGTGTGTTGATGAAAATGTTAATACTGCGAAGCCTCAATACAATAGGAAACATTTCTTTTAATAAAGCTGCAGATACAACACGAAAACAGGTAAAAGTAAGACTTATAAGAATTTAAACGTGTTGTATGAGCTTGAAGCCGATGAGATGGATGCTGTTTGTATTGATCGACTGATGAATCAAGAGTGCTAGTAATAGAAATGTTAAGGCATTTCCTTTTTTTTTTCTTTTTTTTGTATCTGGCTGTAAATCACAATGTTTTACATTTTCAGTAAGTCACTGGGTGAAACCGCGCAAAAATATGACAAAATCCACTTCCATACAAATTATCAGGGCCATATGTTGCTCATTGATAAACATGCCTTTACCAAAAGTTTTGCAACAAAAGACACAAGTATCGACTAAACATGGATGCAAATCATCGCAGGTAAGAAAAAAGATGTTTGAAAAAAAAAATCTGCTGAATGATTTAAGACCAATTTTTATGAACCGTAAGCAGGCTGGTAAGCACACTTTGAAAGCTATATGAGATATGTCCAAACTCACGAAACTTTTGTAGAGTAGCTTATGCATAATCATGAACTTGATGACATGCCTCCCCCCCCCCCCCCCCCCTTTGGCAAAAAAGAAGAAGAAGAAGAAGAAGAAGAAGAAGAAGAAGAAGAAGAAGAAGAAGAAGAAATAAAGAATTGCAACATAGACACAAGTATAAGCAGTAAGCATGAGGGCAAATTACAAAATATAATACATTAAATATCATGCAATCATGAAATATTTTAACGATTCCTACTACATAATTTGAGACTTCAATATTTGTGTACCTACTGAGCACACTATGGAAGCTTAGTTGAGATTACAGTTAAATAAAGATATTTTCTATTCGATGCTATTTACATTTGTTTTCTGTTCGGAGGCTTTATCTCAAGAAAATGTGAGTACAATGTAATACAATACTTTTAATCAATGCAAGAATATACACACTAGGTGTAAGGATAATCATCAAGGTTGTGAATGGTATCAGAACAATTTTCCCTTGAAATCTTGGATGTAGACATTACAGTATAATTAACGTTCTGCAGCTCGTATTCGTATATCTGAAATTATATTCACGGTAGTAATTTCAATAGATTTATGTATGCAAATTTGCAAATTTTAAGCAATATATGCAAATTTTAAGTGAAATATAGGTAATTATTCCTGAGTGGAACGTATTCTACATCAGTGATTCTCAGCAGTAAAATTAAGACCACAGACACCATCACTACGATGTAGGTACCTTTTTACAAATAGAAATATAAGCCTGTAGTGGCATTATGGCGGCCATTTTGCATTTAATTGAATGCAAATGTATGCAAAAAATGTATAAAGGGAAGTTTGAAAGTTACTGCTTACATCATAATTGTATTCCCTGACCTAAAAAACAGGTTTAGACACCAGAATCTATTTTCTGCGGGTTTTATGTCTAGATATACAGCGACTTATTCCTGAGTGTACTACATTAATGATATACGAAGATACGGGCTTGCAAAGGCAATATGGCGGCCATTTTGCATGTAATTATATGCAAATATATGCAAAAACTATATAAAGGGATGCTTGAAAGTTGCTACAGATTACATAATTGTATTCCTTGACCTAACAAACATAGGTTTAGACACCGGAATCAACTTTCTGTGGGTTATATATCCCGAGATATAGGCATAATTAGGTTATATGGCGGCCATTTTGAATTTGTGCAAATTAGACACTGATCCACCACTCGAATTTTAGGGAACTTTTAATATGTTATTTTAATAGCTCTTCCGGGTCAAATGCAAGTGGAATCGTTTCTGTTGCAATTAGTTGGGGGTCATTTCATATTTTGACTGGACTATAGTGCGGTTCAAGTCTGTGGTGGACTTATAGCTCTGATCCTTGTATAGACTTCCTTTCCGCATTGTGCGTTGCTTTACACCAAAGAGCGTCATTAGTTTCTGATTCAAGGAATGGGATACACTGTCAATCCGTTTGAAATAGCCATGCGGACAGCCATTATTGCGAAATCATGAATACGCATGCCTTTTTCACGTTATTCTAAACCAAGTCAAGTATAACAGCTCACACTCGACCATCAGTCTCACATGAACTTGTTACCTATTACCACTATCTGGAACAGGAAGAATATTGTGTAACATTGAATATGTTTTATTATATCCGCGCTGAATCTTCCATACTTCGCATCCGAAAGTATGCTATGTCAGTTCAGGAAACTCCTCGTTAAATTTCACCTGAAAATATACGATGTGATCAGTGGTAAGCGGCTAAAGTTGCTTGTTTTTTTACATCCTTGAATAGTGAATCACTGTCTCTTGGCATTGAAGGAGATAGGTTTCCTCATTGAATGTGTGTATTATAGTCATCGAATTACGGTCCCATGTAAAGTATCGTAATGAATCTATCTCCTTCCTTATTTGTAAATGATGACTGTTATCCTGCCATTATGTATGTATAGCATATCGTTATTATGATACTGCCACACGTCACACTGAGGGACAAAAAAAAAAAAAAAACAAACAAAAAAAAAACAACCCAGAAAAATCCAGCACTGTCTAAAATGTTTTGCAGTACAACAAACCAGCCGAGGATGATTGTGTTGCCTTACGTATTGAATCAATAACATTATAGAATCAATAGCATATTCACATAGTAGGCGTTTTCACATCAGCCCGATGTTTCGAAATAGCGCGCTATTTTCTGACGTGGGAAATTTTCCCGATAGCAAAATAGCGCGCTATTTGATAATGTGAACACAAATTAGCGCGCTAATTGTATCGCTCTGATCGAGAAAATTTCTCGACTCCAACTCGGGAAATTTCTGAAATAGCGGGATAGCAGCGCGCTATTTGATAATGTGAAAACGACTCGAGAAATTAGCGCGATGAATCCCATCCTTCCTAGCGTGTGTGACCCGATCGATCGAGGCAAACTGCACACAAATCATGAGGAATTTTTGAGAGGGCACACACATTACTGATGCTGTTTGCACATACTCAGCTGTCGAATTAGCTATTTTAAAATTTTTGACTATTCGGGCTACCCCCTCTTCGGGCTGATGTGAATAAGAAATGAAATAGCGCTCTAATTCGCAATCGCGGAAAATATTTCGAGCTTGGATTTTTATCGGGCTGATGTGAAAACGCCTAATGACTAATTGATGACGTCATAATCATAGTAATGATGATGAAGATTATCATAATAATAGACAATAAAGAGTAAAGAGGAGTGAGTATATCACTTTGGAATAGGTTACAGTGACTGTGAATATTATTATTGTGGCCACGTTTAATAATGATGATGGTAAAGATGCCGAGAAACTGATTATCACGTACAGAGGAGTACGGATGTAGATCAACGAGATGAACGTAAAGGGATGTTGGTTAATTGGTAGTGCTGATGGACATAACAATGAAGACAATGAATAAAAGGTGGTTATTTGTGATGATTCAGGCCATAACAAGCATGATGATTAGGATTAGATTTATACTCTTTGTGTACATTGCCGTAATATTATAGTTCTCTGCACGTTTGATCTTGTTATAAGCTTCAAAGCTGTGCTTTTTTTTTCTTCTTTTCGTCAACACTGCCCCTTCTTGCAATGTCTTGTGACAATTCGTTGTTTCACATTAAATCGTGAGAAGGAGCAATTTTTTAAAAACCAATTTAACATGATGAGTGTTTGAAAATGTTAAATAAAGACAAAAAAAAATTGATGTAGTATGATTTATTCGTCCTTTCTTGATGCCTGGCCAGCAATGAGAAGTATTTTATTTAGAATTATAACTAACACAATAATGCCATTATAGAACTGATTCAAATATTCTATAGTGTTCATGCTACCTTCACTTGCATGTATGTGTGTGTGTGTGTGTGTGTGTGTGTGTTTTGCGTGGTTGTCTGTATGTATGTCTGTGTTTCTTGTACGCGTGTATTCCAATGTCACGTTTAGACGAATGCAAATAGAATAATGTTACACAAAGGGTAATTATTTGACTGCAACCTCCGCCGTGAAAACGTATTACATCTATTGAAGATGAGAATTGCCCGTTTCGAATACTACGGCAGATTACAATTCGGAGGTTTTGGGTTAAACGTGATCTTAGAGCCTCTATTTCGAGTACTGTAGACAGACACAGGACGTCTTTTGACAAATACGATTCCTTAATACGTGTTTTTGTCGGTATGATACTTATATACCCATTAGCCCATTTCACCCCCCCCCCCCCCTTCTTTCTCTCCCGGCTTCTTTACAGTCGAGTTTTCTGGGTAAAGTGAGAGTCCTATACGGGTGTACCAAGACATTACAGCTATACTGGAACATCTTGGCCATTCGAAAGCAATTATCATTATTGGGCAATACGCTTTAATGTAATGGTTCGCTTTGTATGCTCGGCTTCTCCGCGATCTCGTTAAATCGTCACAAAGAGAAGAGGGTATCATCATTTCTCTTTATGTCATAAGTGAGACTGAAATGGATATCGGGTTTTTCGATGGTCCAAAGTGGCGTATTGTGAACTGACGAAAAAGTGTGCGACATTCCGCACTTTTTTTGTCCCGGTTTCAAGCTATATCGTTCCGCTCACAACATAAACATTCTATACGTTTGTATGTGTGTCAGCTCAGTGACTGAAAAAACAATTGCTTTGGGGGTTTGTATGTCTACATTTCAAAAGTCTAAGTAAGGCGACGTGTGTTTGGACGAAGTCTGTGTTATCCCACCTTATTCTAGTTGCCCTGCCCCTTTTCTTTCTCATTGTCATGGTTTTCGGCAAATATGAGCGAGTAGGTGGTATGTCGGACCATGGAATTCGTTGCGCCAAGGGAAAAACGCGAATCAACGCCGTAACCCAGAGTCACAGTTGTGCCTTAGGGAGGCTTTGCCACACTTTTCACCGCCATTGCGGCGGAAAAGTCATAGAGATTGTTATTTCAGGCGGACGAACCGACGAGTTGGAAGCCTCGAGTAATTTCCCACCTGTTCTGCCCATTCGATTTCGCGTCCCGCTAATCAGTCGCTAATCGTCACTTACAAACACATAATATCCGGAAAAGGAGGTATATGCCTTAACCGCATGTATGAATACACATGTTTTGCGTCGTGTAGTTTGGAATGATTTCTTCGGGAGTTACGTGTGGGATGCAAGTTGAAACAATGTATGATACCCTTGAAGTTTGGTCCTTTCTTATCATTATCAAATCTCCTATCTCCTATCATGATAGAGTAAGTTTTGATGACATGATGGCATATGGATATCTGCTCACAAGCACTCTCTTATTATTTTTCTTTTGATATATATATATATATATATATATATATATATATATATATATATATATATACATTATAAAAAATGATATTATATATATATTGTACACTCGTAAACACGCATACACGAATAATTATAGCTATAATCTCTCTCTCTCTCTCTCTCTCTCTCTCTCTATATATATATATATATATATATATATATATATATATATACAAATTATTAGTATGCAATTGAATATTATACACACGTATTGTAAACATAATTATATATATATATATATATATATATATATATATATATACTTCATTTATCAAAATACTACTTTAATTATCTGTGTGTCTGTATGTGATGATACATCCCCTTGCTTTCACATCAAAATGTAAAAATCAATATTTGAATTATTAGACGTTTCGTCTATTCCAGTGATTCCAAGTTGACCCGATCAGCTGAGACGGCATGGAAAATCTGTGTATACTTTCCTAAATCCCCATAATTTGAAATATGTTAGTATATAATATATATGTGTGGTATGTACATATTTTATACTTACATATTTCAAAGTACTACCACTCTCTACAAAAATCTAGTGAATAACAAAAAAGAGTGAATTTAGAGTGCAATTGGAGTGTTCACTCCAATTTCACTCTAGATTTATTCTTTTCTATTATTCACTCCTTCAAGAGTGAACAACTTTTACTCGATATTTTTAAGAGAAGGCTTATATATATAATTATATATATATATATATATATATATATATATATATATATAGAGAGAGAGAGAGAGAGAGAGAGAGAGTGAAAGAGAGTGTATATATATATATATATATGTATATATATATATATATATATATATATATATATATATGTATATATATATATATATATATATATATATATATATATATATGCTTTTTCTCATTCCCAAAGTATTTGCGTGCGTGCAGCGGTTGTGTGTGAGTGATAAAACTGATTGTGTTTGATTTTTTTTTTTTTCTGGGGACCTATACCCCCACAAGCATCTACTTCTGTGAAGGTTCCCCCGCACATAATCTTAATCATCCAATTTATACGAATGTAACGTACTTTAGACTGATTTAGATTCATGTCATGTAATATCATTCTAGTCTTTATATACTGATGAACAAGATAAAGAATATGGGTTACTTTTCATTGTCATGGATGTATGTTACAAAATAAAAGTTGTAATAATTTGTTTTTTTTAAATAAATTTTAAATGAAATGAAATAATATTGTTGTTACGTTGGGTTAAGTATGTTACGTTATAATTTCTTTGTGGAAAATGTAGAAATCAAATGAGTCCATGTATCGGTATTTACACGCCCTGTCCTCGCTCCCCTCCCACTCCCCCCACTCTTCCTCTTTCCCTCTCGATCTTCCTTTCTTCTTTGTGTCGCGATCCCTCCATCCCTCTATCTCTCTCTCTGATTGTTCTGTCTGTCATCCAAGCTCTCTTTTGTTTTTACGTTCTCTCCATCTTCCTGTCACTTCATAAGACGCACGATGATCTTCCCTCACGAACACACACACACACACACACACACACACACACACACACACACACACACACGTATATCACACGTATACACAAACAATTATCCTCATTATTCTTACGGGCATGACGGGAGAAGTAGGCGTCTTAGCATATTGATCATTACAATGGTTTATAAGACAAGGGGCATCAATAAAAACGTCTTCTACGAAGAAGATTCAAAATATAAATCGGTACACATTAAAGTCAGCTAACAAGTATCGATGTGTGTCAACTTCCTTGCCTTTGTTTTATGCCTACTCTTGAAGATTAATGAATTTCAATGGACAGAACTTAGTGCCCTCTTCATGAAACTTTCGAAACGTATACATACGAGAGTACGAGTTTGAGTGAATGTGTGTGACGTGTGTTGGTGTGTATGCACGCGAACATTCCTCGTTTTACAGTTTGTACGCCTGCGATGTGGGTGCTAATGGCAACTGCGAACAGCGCGTTGCTATAGCATCATGGACCTAATTAATATACATGGACTGCTCACTGCAGTCTTTCTTTGATGTAATGATCGTCGCCGACACCTGATTATGTGCATCTTAATGAGTACATTCAGGTGTCTGGACAATAACGATTGTGTGATCATGTATTGTCACTAACAAAATAATTTTCCCCTCATTTCGATCTTGTTTCGCTGATGTGCCCTTTTTTCAAACGGAAATGTCTTTGAATAAATACAGATGATGAGGACTGAGGAGCAGCAAACCTGAGATCATGACAAATTTTGTGTCAAAAGATGGGTAATTGCTAATTCGCACATTTTCGCACACGCATAAGAACTTGCCTAATGGCAAGATATACCTATTCTCTACCATTACTGTCCCTTTTTGCTCTGGAATAAGCTGGAGAAGAGTGAAATATTGAGATCACAAATGACAATCATTCTGCCAAAATGTTAGCTTTCTTTTAAAAATTGCCTGCTTCTCCCAAGCGAAATTGAGTATATGAATATAAAAACGACCCAAGTCCAATTTTTGGCCAAAATTAGTTTGACATGGGAAATTGTAGCTTATGCATGGACTCATCTTGTGTATAAATGATAAATCCTAATTACCACCGGAAGTGCCTGAAATAAACGAGTTAAATCTTATATGAATGTAAACATGAAGGACTTGGGTCGTTCTTACATTCATATTATAGCGCCCTCTCTCGTCCTTCTCTCATCTCTATAGCAGAATATCATGTGTATGAATCAAAGAACGACTCAAGTCCATATGAATCAAAGAACGACCCAAGTCCATCACACAAAATGGCATCTCCACAATTAATGCAAATGTTAATTGTCATTATAATATATGTTCTAAATTGTATATACAATGTTGCTTTCCCATCACAGTTAAATAGAATATTTTTGGACAAATAAAAAAAATATGAAGTTTTTTTAAGTTTACTTGAAATGGTCATCCATGAACTTGGGTCGTTCTTATATTCATATACTCAATTGTTTTAGGTATGATTTTCTAACATACACCATAACTGCACATCCACTTTACTTGATTTTTGTGAGTTATTTTCTTCTGCGCATATAGTTTTAGATTTCTCGAACAATGTCGAATCTCCGTCTTGTTCTTCTCCCGGCTTGCTGGCGGTGACGATCATGGGATCAAAGCAGTGAAGCATGCTAAAGATATCTTTGTAGCGCTTTTGAGATGTACGGGTGCATGAATTAGTTAACGATACGATGAATGTCCATGTGTATTAGGTCCATGCTATAGCATCTACTTATTCGTGAGTGCATGTAATTAAGATATGCATTATCTTTCTTTTTTTTTTTCTGCGAAGAATGATGTTCGAATCAAATCGCCAAAAATTGTGTTTTCAACAGGTTGTTGACAGTGTTGTTAAAACGTATGGTGACCCTGCGAACAATTACAATTTTTACATGCATTACATGTTTAAGTTTGTAGAACTAATGATATCGAAAATTTGAGTTGAAGAAAGGCCGCAAGTCATGTCGAACAAAGCAAAGCAAAGCAAGGCACAAAAAAGAAAGAAAGAAACAAACAAACAAACAAAACAACCCAACAACAAAAAGCAAGGAGGATGCATGTATCAGTCTTCCAAGTAAATTAATCAGAATGATAAAACGTTGATGAAAGAATTGCTGATATTGTCGGATTAAAAAACTAGAAATGTCGCTATGGCGACTGGTATGCCTACGCCATAATGCATGGTTCTCCGAATAGGTCTATAGCACAATGTCTTGACAATGTGTGATGACAGTTTCACATAACTGGCAAAATATTAAAGGGATCGTATAGTTTTGGTTGAGACCTAATTTCAGGTTTCTAACATATTTTGGTGAGATAATGAGAAACCTCTTATGAGATATAAAAGAGCATGTAATTCCATGAGGAATTCAACGTTTATTTGATGAAAATTGGTTTTGAAATGGCTGAGATATTCAAAACAGAGCGATTCTAAAAAGTGTGGGACCCACACTTTTTTTACGATCGCTTTGTTTTACTTTGTTTTTGGATGTTTCAGTCATGCCAAACCCGATTTTCATTGAATAAACTTTGAATTCCTCTTAAAATGGTATTCTCTGTACTATTTCATAAGTGTTTTCTTGGTATCTTGCAAAAAGTTAAAAGCCCAATTTTCATCTCCACCAATACTGTACCATCCCTTTTAAAATGACAGGTTTGTCACAAATGCATTCAGTGTCCACTTTCCTTGAACTAGATTTATTTGGTTGAATGGCTATACTGTCTAAGAGTGCAGGTATTTGGGGATTTGAGGATTTGTACCGAACTTTTGACCCTTTTATAAGTTTAAAGAAGAAGTGAAATTTAGCACTTTCACTTGACCTTTGACCTTTTGGCAAGAAACTTCCAAGAGAATCTGTATTGGGTAATACATGCATACACTAAGTTTCAAGAAAAAAAAATCATGCGGGCATTGCATAGATAAGAGAGAAATAATGACATTTTGATGAGTTGACCTTGACCTTTGACCCATGACCTTAGACCCATGACCCGTAAATTCCCTACATGATCACTGTCAGTCAGTACATGCTTATATACTAAGTTCCATGAAGATATCTTGAAATATTTGTGAGATATGGAGAAAAAAAGTGAAATTTTGATATTTTCACTTGACCTTTGACCTTGACCATTGACCTTATGACCCAAAGCTCTCTCTGGGGAGTCTTTATTTGGTAGTTCAAGTATACATCAAGTTTCAAGAAAATACCTCCTAGCATTGCTTAAATATAGGGGAAATAGTGAAATTTAGGGCATTTGACCTTGACCTTTTGACCTTTGACCTTGAGCATGTGCGCCCAAAAGTTAAGAGGCACAACTTCGCCCACTCAGACATATACATGCCAAGTTTCATTTGGATATCTCTAACAGTTTTTTTTTAGATACGCTGTCCACAAAATTGATTACGGACGGAAGGACGGACGGACGGACGGACGGACAACCCGAAAACATAATGCCTCTGGTGACACTTCGTGGCGGAGGCATAAAAAAAAATCAAAACAGTGATAGTGATAATGATAATGCTAAAAATAACAATAAAACAATACGCACGCACGCACGCACACACACACACACACACACACACACCCATATGTCGTATGATGTACGTCAGATAACATGAAAGGAAATATTGTCTCAACAAATGCCCAATTCAGATCAACGTAACAGGATGTAACCTAAAATGGTGCAGCAGTAGGACCACATTTCCTACATAGATGGAGCTTATGAATATGTGCGACGAAATCATAAACATTCAAAGCAAAAGATCTCAAGAAAAAAAGAAATAATAGAGAGCACTTCACCACACAGCTGACGAAAATGGCGTTATGCAAATCTAGGATTGCAAAGAAGATGATACAGATGACGTCATCAGGGCGGGGAAGCAACGTGCGACATACGTGCTTGGACAACTCGTCAGTATAAAGATATGCCAATAGGGTTTGTACCAGTTTTCTCTCGCATGATAATTATACTATCCTATACCCTTAGCTGACCTGGGACAAAACAACATTGGGTGACTGTCCTTCGGGCAAATGTGAGATAAAATGATTTGAGAAAACTTCCGTGTTGAGCATTGCTTTTCTTTGGATATAGACCTGAAAAGATAAATAAATGGTGTTATTTCAAATGACCTCAATCACTTGAAAGGGAAGGATTTCTCATCCTACCTCCAGATGTTCTGGAATCTGTGAGTATGGAGTTCCAGCTACAGCCTCGATGATCATTCCTGTTTGGTATGATAATCTGTTTCAGGTTTGTTTGTTTTGTTTTTTACCTATAGAATCGGTTTCCTTTGTTATTGTTGGCTGACATGAAAGATTGACCGCTGACCCTGCCTCTTTGCACGCTGTCACGTGAGCTACTTTCAGCAAAAACTGTCTCATGAAAAAAAAGAAAAAACATTAAAAACATAAAAAAATAGCACCCCGACTTCTACCCCAGCCCGCCCCCCAAAAGGTAAAAAATAAACGTGTGTTGAATGAGTAAGGAGCACTGACGACATCAATATAATATCAATGAATGAAAACAGTTGTATTCAACTTTAGCGGTCATCAGATCGGTCCGACCTATATCTGCCTACACTTTAGTACCCCAGCCCTCCCCTGTGGTCTGAATTACGTTAGCATTTCCACTTTAATTTGAGTGGACATTTTCATTACTTATTGTTCTTTACACCTGGGCAAAGATCTACATCTTGGGGAGGCGGGGATAAAAAGCGGTAGACTGGAAATGAAAGCACATGATTACTCTATAAGTCTTTGCAATTTGAACCCTGCAGGATCTCGTTTAAAAGAGACCAGAGAGCGGTCTCTGATGGTGCATTGCCTCTCATCACTATAACCCCCATGCACCGGAGATAGGAATGGGCGTGGCAGGAGAGGGGGATGGAGGGAGGGTGATAGTGCGGCACATAGAGGGTTGGTTACAGTTCGGAACTCCGAAGGCTCGTTATTCCGAAAGTTCGTTTTTCCGAAGGTTCATAATTCCGATAATGAATCAAAGTTGTCAGTTCCGAAGGTTCGTTAATAAGCAAATTCTTTTCATTTTGGGATTCTCGAACCTTCGGATTAACGTTGTTTTTTGGTTTTTTTTTTTTTTAATAACAAACCTTAGGAAATAACGAACCATCGGAAAAACGCCAAGGATGTTTGGATTAAACTTTCCCTAATTCATCAATTTTGGATGACTAACTATGATCTAGTTATAGGGAATTTTGTGTGTTTCGGAATAATTAACCTTCGGAATAACGAACTTCATTTCATTTTCAGATTAACGACTCATTGGAACATCAACATTACCGGGGTTGCTTATGCGGGATGTGGGGTGACATATACAAAAGCGACAGGGTATGAATGCCATTTCCATTAACAAACGTGAAGAATACGTATTTCTCACTCGCACAATCAATCTAAGACGTTACGCAAGGTAGGGATCAGAAATGATTTTAGGGTAAACAGAACGACGTCGAAAGGAGGGCTTTTGTGAAATGAGAAATGCAGGTAAAAATCAGTGTCGTTGGGAGTCTTTCCTTAATTCAATTCAATTAAATTTAATGATTTCATTACAGCAATAAAGCCAATATTTCATAAACATGACGCCTCTCCACTGAAAAGTTAGTGTCCTGAGGGTTGTGATTCCCTTTACAGAGAAGTCTAGTCGAATTGACACCAGTTCCACACTGTAAAAACATCGGTGTTAGATTTAACACCATGGGTGTTAAATCTAACACCGATGAAACTTCAATAGAGGACCACACCCACAGGTGTAGAAAATGTATTGTGACGGTGTTAAAAAGCGTTCGCCTGGCACTTCGTGGTGTTAATTTGACACTGTGGCTGTGAAGTTCAAAATTAACAAGAAGTGCAATAACTAAGAAACTATTCAAAAAACAATTTTAAATTTTGAAATGACACCCGGAGGTGTTAATCTAACACCATGAATGAGCACCGGAAATTTAACACCAGCTCGGTGTTTCATATTTAACACCGGACTTTTTGCAGTGCATTTTATTCTTTGATTTTCCTCTGTTTTCCCCAGCTCTCTTAGACAAATACAGTTAATAAAAATCCAACGCACAAACAATACGGACAAAAGGGGATATCATTGATATCGGACAAAAATAAGCAAGTTATTGAATTATTATTGATTTTAGAATTACTCTTTTCGTAACTGAAAAAAGGGGACAATAAAATGAAAAGAACTATTACACAGTGACTTAGGAAAAAATAAGATGCTGGTACAGTTAAGAAAAAAAAAAAGGTTGATTGAATGGTGGCAAAAGGCCAAATTAATGTCCATGACCTGTAGTTCTTCCTTCCCGGTGGACCTAACCTATATCAGAAATCCACACTTTGGTCAAAACAACGGTCAACAAGGAAATGCGCGAATGGAGACGTGACATTATCATTATATATTATGTATACAATGCGTATAAAAAAAGAAAAGGTAATCCAACTTTGGAGTTCTACTATTTCATGATTTTCAATTATTTAATGGAGAGCGCAACGTTAGTTGTGAGGAGAGGAGAATTATTCCTCTTTCCATTGATACTTAATTATGCTGACAGATGTCACGCATGACTGACCACATAAACTTTAACTTTACTCTCTCCATAGCTGACAATCATGAAAAAGTGGTCCTCAATAAAAGTCGGTTTACCTTTTTTTCTTCTTCTTTTTTTTGATACGCACTGGCACTGTAGAGACCCATAACTAAGAAGAATGGTGACGCTTATGGAGTGTCGTCGCAAAAATAAGTGGCGATCACATATACATTATATGCAAATTAGACGAGCGCTCAGTTATACTCGCCATGTACTACCTTACAGTAATCATTATTTCTGTAAATACCTTAAACTGGCTACTATAACTTCTCTATAGACCTCTTCATAAAGTCATTATTGCTAAATTGTTACAACTCTACAAGAGCATTGATATGTTTCAAGATATTTAAAAATTCCTTGTACTAGTTCAAATTCGACAATGCACATAACATTTCAGAATTCCATGAATTTCTTATTCCGAGTTTCAATTCTCTACATTTGACAAATGCATATTGACTTCTATATTGATTCATTAAACCATAGACAAAGACCACCTTCGTGAATTCGGGCCTTGAAGTTGAGTTATATGACTCAACACAAGTCAACATGCATTAATTTTGCATTGCTTTGTTTCTTTAAAGCGAGAACAACGAGGGAACACAACCAAAAACACAGGCTCACACATCAGTTATAATTAATTTGAAGTATAGCAGTTCTACACAAACAATGCTTACACGCATCTACTTCGTACACACGTCCGTCACATGACACTATTAAAGTCTTGTACGGATCTGGTTTACGTCAATTTAAAGAGACCTATAACATTAATGATAGTTTCACAGGTATCTCTCTTTATAGTGCGGTTCATGACCATGTCATATTTCTATGCTCAAAGTACACACTCCATGACACACGTGGCAAGTCTGTACTAGTGGATTTACATCATGAGTAAAATAGCCTTTATACTGCTGTATCACTTTCAGTCTTCAATTCACGCTTCACAAGTTACAGTTTCGAGGTGTCAAAATCTTCGCCCTTACCCTCTCCACCTCCTATTTATTGTGAAACGGAAACATTATAATTATTCTTATCATCATCATTCTTTATTCGTTCATCATTACTGGAACGATCCCATGAGAGATTACGCAATTGTAATATACGAGGTTTCTGTCTTTTCTGCAGACTCACTGCCTTAAAGTTTGTGTGTCCCTTTCGCAACCCTTAAAGGACAAGTCCACCTTCATATACATGTTGATTGAATGAATGCAACAATATTAGTAGAACACGTCAGTGAAAGTTTGGGGGAAATCGGACAATCCGTTCAATAGTTACGATTTTTTTGAAGTATCTGCGCAGTCACTGCTGGATGAGAAGACTATTACAGTGTATGATGTCATATGCGTACAACGATATAAAGAAAATGAAAAGAGAATTTCACAAAACTTCACTTTTTGAATAAAGTGCAAATTTCTTTGACTTGTTACTGACATAATGTTAAGGCTAATATTATTCCCCCTGCCTTCTGAAAGAGAGAAGTCAAGTGTTCTTTTGTTATGCGAGAAAAGTGAAAATATGTTGAATTTTCTTTAATCTTTCTTTATATCGTTGTACACATGTGACATCACAAGCTATAGTAGTCTTCTCATCCAGCCTTGAGTGAGCAGAAACTTTAAAAATTGATAACTTTTGAACGGATTGTCCGATTTTCCTCAAACTCTCACTGATGTGTTCTACTAATATTGCTGCATTCACTCAACCCACACGTCAATGAAGGTGAACTTGTCCTTTACTCTATTCCCTCTATACGGGAACCTGGTGGCGTGTGTATGAAGTCTACGGGGAGTTCAGAATTCAGTATGGAACGAGTTAAAATTAGATTCCCTTCAGCTGGTATACACTACTGTAGGCCTACTTCACTAGAGGTATAGGTAATTCAGACCGTTCCTCAGACTAATACAACTGGTAACTTCTTTATGATGGAGAGGGAATTAAAACTATAGATTTTCAGTGAATTTATTTTTTTTTTTACAAACTTTACAAATAGTCATTATTATCATTATTATTATTAATATTATTATTGTTGTTATTATCATTATTATTATTATTATTATTATTATTATTATCATTATCATTATTATTATTATTATTATTATCATTATTATTATTATTATTATTGTTATTATTATTATTATCATTATTATCATTATTATTATTATTATTATTATTATTATTATTATTATTATTATTATCATTATTATTACTACTTCTACTACTACTACTACTACTACTACTATACTATTATTCTCGATACAAGAGGGAGACATATTCTTCAGAGCCATAAAACATCATTCTTCAACCATGCAAAATTTCGTGATGTTTCCAAAAGGGATATTGACGAACTTTAAAATGAATGTTATTACACCTTTCTTCTCCTAACATTTTAGCAGGCATGTCATTGCATGGCAAAATGAGAATCGATAAAAGCAGATGTACATTTCCGCTGCACATTGTCAGTCTAAACCGCAATGAACATCACTGAGAGTGGGTGTCAGATTTCAGTTGTCATAATCATAACTACACTCGCCTCCCTTTAACTGTTGCTCGACACGAAACTTTGCTTTTCAAAATTGAAAGTGTCATAAAACGCCGGAAGCTTTAATATTCTCACGAGTTATTTGGGTCCAACACCATATTATGCAATGAGCACTGATATTCAGGTTCCACCAATCCTGGTGTTGAGCAAAGTTATGATACCGTAATTTTCCACTTTTTGAGATATTCCCTAGTCTCAGTACGTATACATGGTAACAAGCGACAAGCAACCAGACTGACAGCAACGTGTGTTACCAACAAATTTACTATTTTGTTTCGTTGCTGCCACGAAATCGAGGAAAGTTGAATCAAGATCTTTGCAGTAAGTTGTCTTTGATTTCTTTCTTTTGTTTTATCCGTAGTTATAGATTTGAAATGTTGGGGTCAAATTTGGAAGAGTTTGAACTTATCATTCTGAACGTCAGACAAAAAGGATTGAAGAATGGAATATCTTATGACCTGTTTGAAAAGTTAAAACAACTCTTCCTTTTGAAAGGCATTGTCCACTCTGGATCAGTAGAAAAATAGTCACATACTGACATGCACATATATTATACATTCACACATGTACTCGTCCACTCTCAATTAAATAGGTTACGTAGGCCAAATGACGTTGTAAGTCATTTGAAGGTGTTTTGCCAGATGCGCTGCTCAATACGAGGTCAATACATATCCGGGTCAAAGTTCATGGGTGTCGAGACAAAGAGAGCAAAAAGAAAACGGTTGCTGCCTATATCCAGAAATCCAAGGCACGCCATGCGTTTGGGACACCTCCCCCCCCCCCCTTGCATCTCAAAACAGGATGTTTTCACAGGATTTTGTGGACATTTAATTTGCACGGAAATTGCACTTTCATTTTCTCCTTCTCGGGTTTGATTTGGTGACTGACAATGCAAATTGAAACAAACGTAGCAAGCATTCAACTCTTACAAGATCGGTAATTAGTGAAGACTGGAAGGAAAACAACTCGTAACAATCGAGCACGTGCAATGTTTTAGTTTACTCAAGCAAGAGGAGGGTCCTACGCACACCGACGCATGATATTCCGGAGACCTATCTCCCAATTATGTGAAAATATGAAATGCTTTGTAGGGGTTAAAAAAACATTACCAGGATATCCAGTTGGTCAATAACAATTAATTGTTAATGTGAAAATGTTGGAACCATGAACTCTCTAATGTTTCTTTTCAAAAATAGCATCACTGAGAGGGGAGACTCCAAAAGAAACGTTAAAACATAACATTTCCAACTATTCTAAAATGTGAGATGTGCTTTCAGAATGCGTTTGAACCTACGAGAAGACAGACCAAAGCAAGACTGGCACAAATTCAATTATTGATGGATGCATGATATTGTACCGTCAAAACATAACGACCTCTTTACTTTTATTCTGTCGGAAAAGAAGGTGTCTCTCCATTTCATTTACTTCATCTCCAACAACACAACACGTTTACATATATACACAAACACAAACACAAACACAAACACAAAATCAGTACAATATTGTAACAAAGTAAAACACTGAGAACTGATCGAAGTATACAATCAATACTTAGCTATGACTTTTCCTACACCGAATCAGAATCGTTGGTGATGGAGGGGATTGGTGAAAAGCAGGGCTTGTAATATACAGTCTCCTGTCGCAACCCCCGCCGTCTCCATAGAAACTGAGGAGCAAATGACATGGGGTGTTCCAAGAATGTCAGTATTGAGTCCCACAAGGCAAAACCAGGGCAACATCCAACCTGTAACCATGACAGCTGTGTGTTTTCCAAGAGCGTCATGGTGGATCTTTGCTTAACTGATGCAGAGTATCACAGAACTATTCAACTGTTTAAAAAACCCTGCAGTAGATAGTTTCAACCTAATTTTGATCTGTCATTACCTTCCTTTTTTTTTTTTACTGCATCTGATACTAAGGGATAAATGGAAAATGGAGATGACTAATAAGGTATAAACATACTATTCATTCAAATTCACCCAATTTCATTTTGATACGCTTAATCAAACAAAAAAAAGGTCAAACATTAACAGATGTCTACATAAATGAATTGCCCAGTGTGAAAAAAAAAAATTTTTTCGATGTTCTCAAAGCAACATGTAAAAGGTGACGGCTATTTCCTTGTGCTCATCTTCCGTGCAGTCAAAACAAGTGTCAGATGAAATATTCACCCTATAAGTATTTCCGGCCTGTATTCTCATATAGCAAACAAATTAGTGAGATAGAAAGTTAACGTCAAAAAATACCCACGATCACAATATACTCTACCGGGGATCGATCGAAAGTTTGAACCTAATCGATACCTCTTGAATCTAACCACACGTATTAAGTCAGTGTTCCAATAGAAGAACTTACGACGTTTATAAGACATAAGATACGCTATGTCCGTTCATTTTGACACTGAACAGGACATATGATTGGGTATATATAACTGTCATGACTATAGATCGGAATTAGTTCCACGCTGAGGTGACATCAACACAGTCTTTCTGAGATGAGTTGCGCAACAACGAAAGTTCACTGGCAGGTAACGAAACTGAAATTGTAATTTGAGCGCGATACTAGAGAAAATTGAAAACTTACATTCTCGCTTAGGAAACTTGCCAAAATATTGACATAAGAAAGCTTTCAAAATCGACAGGGAGGATGACAAAACGTCAACAGTACACCTCAATAAAGTCATCACATGAGGCATAGCGCAGCAATTCTGACATTTTGTAAAAGGGAAAACGATCACATTCTATCTCATAGTGATTTTAAACCAACCGATGTGCGTTTTCCCAAAACTCATGTAATACTGAACTAGTAGACCTCAAATAAAACATCATTAGCTTGTTTCTTTTATATACGATATCTATAATTTAGTCTGAGTCGTTGAAGAGATGAAACGTAAAAAGGATTTAGAGTATCATTCAGCTAAGAAGAGAGATAAGTTAGCTCCTTCTTTTCAAAATTGATAAAAGAGTTATGCACTGTCTTGTAAGGGTATATAGTGTCGTTTACATTCGATATTGTTGCCTTGTGTGATAATGTATACGTGATATTTGTTAACCCTTTTGTTTGCTTTTGTTCCACAAACAACAACAACAAGGATTGTAAGTGTGTTCCCCCAGTACTAGTCCTATTTCTTGATTTAAAACACATAATTATCATATAAAAGTGACCAATGTGCAAGTTTATTATCCACGTAGGCCTTGATAGGTGTGGTGAATTCTACATTAAGTCACTTCAACTCAGCGCGTTAATACATTCACCTCCAATCATGCCCATATATTAGCACCAGCTTGCTACTTAGTTTTAATCCTTTGAGTTTCATGGAGTTTGTCTAATTCGAGCGGCACTAACACAGCTTGACGAATAGCTAAATATGGAGTTTTCTTCTTTTCTTCTTTTCTTTTATAATGTCGTTGTTCTTTGAGCTGATTTCAAAGAGTTGCTGTGAATTTTATTGTGTAGTTTGCATTCATGTTTGCTTCCATCTAATTTACAAATGATTATAAATGATTTCATATATTTACATCATAACATTTGTCTAGAGATCATTTTCAATAAGTCTATTTCACATCTTCTTGTGCTTCTCATGATTCTGCCACTATCATATTTGATACCATGCATTCTTGTTTATTTGTGTGTGTTTTTTAATGCAAATTTGTAAACCAACGATGGACGTACAAATGAATGAAATAAATATACAACCGTTGTGGCTCAGTGGGTAAAACCACGAGCTATTAATTGCGAGGTCCCTGGTTCGAGTACACCGGTGACAGCTTTTATGCTGTCCCTATTACAAGTTTGTATTATACCCTCCTGGAAAGGACACAGTGTCCCACAGTGTGAGAAAAACATTTCGAACACAGTGTAAAATTTCTTCACACTGTTAAATTCGAGCGTTTTAACAGTGTGAATACAACGTGGGTCATCAATTGACAGTGTGAAACAAAGCGTTAATATCTGTGAACACTATGTGAAAACCACACCACAGTGTGAAATCATATACACACTGTTAAATTCGAGCGTTTTCACTTTGGATGAACACACCTTGAACACACTGTGACCACAGTGTGAACACACTGTGGTACACTGTGCTCTTTCCACTATATAGGGAAGGCAAGGCACTTTATCCTCATTGTCTAATCTTTCTGAGAGGACTTACTGCATTTGGTATCTTAGTAGATGGTTCATAAACATTGACGTACAACGATTAGCAGAGGCGTCTTCTCATGATTCACCAGTAAGTTATACAGTGTACACCTATCTGATTCTTCTGGTTTAGTGATCTTTGAAGCACTCTGGACTTTACTATAGGGCTATTGTTTCGTTAATACCTCTCGGCACTAGATTGTTGGGATTTCATCACAGTTACACAAGATAGTTATGCCCTTGGCCAAAACAGGGTTAATTGAAGATTTAGGGGGACTGGTATCGGGCCCTGTGGACCACCTATTGCTTCAACTTTTCTAAATAATTTGGCCTCTGTAAAGTAAATGTCTAGGCAAGTTGATGATATTTGCCTTTGGGGTTCATCCACTGGAGAAAGCGATTTGCCCACGATGTCCAAATGTCTCTATAGAGCAAGATGTTTAAATTTCTGCGTGCTACATTATTATTACATGCCCAGAGGTTTGCGGGTGAGAGTTGTGCACATTCGACTCATTATGGAATAGAAAGGGTTAAATAAGTATCTGACAGTTCGGGTAGTACATGACAGGACCTCCTTGGAGAGCAGTGTTTACGCTAAAGAAGGACTAATACTAACATTACTAATGACAAGACTCTCAGTCTGTGGGCATGCTGTGTTCACATTGAACATTGAAGAGCTTACCTTGGGCAGATGCGACTATAATACTGTTGTTGTAGTTGTTGTTATTACTCTCATTGTCATTATTGGTTACAGTTCGTTATTCCGACGGTTCGTTGACCGAAAAATGAAATGAGGTTCGTTATTCTGGAGGTTCGTTGATCCTGAACGATTCGGAATCATGAAAGTGAGATAAAAAACGCTCGTTAATGCCAAACTTTTCCGAGGGTTTGATAGCACGCACCTGCTTTTTATTTCGGATGAACAAAATTTAATCTTGTTTCGTTTTCGGAATAACGAACGTCACCCGTGATCATCATACCGTCATCATCATTATCATAATACTGTGGAATTGAATGTGAAAGGCAATCATGACCTTAACGGTAACACCTTGGCCCATATTTAAAATGGAACATTATATCAAATATTATCATGGTTTGAAATTCGGTCCATGGACTGTAAGAGGGGCGAAAGACGTGGATTGCGCATGCGCGTATCAGCATGCTTTCAGCATTGAATATCTGTCTGTCGAAATTTGCATATTCCATGGACCTGAATTCAAACTATCCTTGTGAAGTCCGATCCTCGTGTCCATTAAATTCTGAGAATT
The DNA here is from genome assembly GCA_033980235.1 of Diadema setosum. NCBI lineage: Eukaryota > Metazoa > Echinodermata > Echinoidea > Diadematoida > Diadematidae > Diadema > Diadema setosum. The sequence goes on from CM067080.1 coordinate 20,926,955, forward strand.
TGACATTGTCCTTGACATTCTTTCTCGCGTCGTGTTAAGGCCTACGCTATGCATTTTGTAAGTCTATCGAACTCTGATTTTTATTTCCCTGCAAACTGTATCCTCCACCGTTTATGGCGGAAATCCTGACCGCGTTGCATCAAGCGTTGTATATGTATTTACCTCATTATCCATCTAAGTACTCCATTATGCCCACGATTCATACACACACACACACACACACACACACACACACGCACACACACACACACACACACACACACACTTCATTCAGTGTCATTCGAACTGGCATTTAGAGCCAGATCATATCGACGAGGCGACGAATTTGAAAAGCTGTGATTTCGATTCGGCCAATCACCTCTCATTACCAGCAACATTGCTGGCAAATTATTCCATTAGCATGTAAGGACGGATGCAATTACAAGCCATTGTGTAGTAAATAAATGAACACGTCTTTTTTCAATTTATTCATGGGAAATTCTAATTATGAATATACAGCCCTTTCTGAAATATACAGGCATTTACAAAGCAAATAACCATTTATGATGCAAATAAAATATATATCAGATTGCCTGCCTCAAGCGCGAATAGAAATAATCAATGCTGAAAATGAACAAAATCACAGATTTCATGTGTTCAATATTCGTCGGAAATATTTGGTCTCCCAGCAATAGGTGTGTGTCGTAAAATATGCTTCCAACGATTTCTACAGGGATTCGCACAATTCAATGTGCCATGAGATTACGTAAGGTAACATTCTCTTTTTTATTTAAAAGTATCACTTTACCTAGATTTGAAGTGTTAAAGGGAACATGTTATTGTCTATCACAAACATTGACAAATATGATCTATTTTTTAATCATCATAGATTCTTAGAAAAAGCGAGCGTGGAGCATATTTTCTACGACTTACTTGAAGCACCAACTTTCTCTCTCTCTCTCTCTCTCTCTCTTAAAGGCGTGTGGTTTGCTGAATGAGTATTTTATGAAGAGGAGGAAGAATACACCAATGCACAAATAAATCGAGGGGTTACTCCAGGATGAACTCTTTTGAAAAAAAAAAAAAGAGAGAACGAAATGAAAACAAAAAAATATCATAGACGTATGGTCCATGAGATTATGCTGTTTGTTCGATGGGGGCAGAGAACACAAACGGAAAGTGGGGTTATTCTAGTATGCACTAGGAAAAAAAATAATAATTTACAAGAATAAATGCTTTTCCCCAAAAGAAGTGAAAGAAGGACGTGACAAAAAAATTGTAACAACTTCTTTGAAGATCGAAAGAGACGTAGGGTTTTCCTAATAATTGGGCATTTTGGCATTTTATGTCGAATAAAATAAATCTCGATTTAGAGATGTATCTGTACAGGTTGCTCGAGAAGACTGCCATGCTTAGCTTAATTGTTGACGTCATGAAAACTAAATCCCCACGTTTGTTCCGTTGTTGGCATGTATAACGGCTATGAACCCGTTCCGTATTCGAGAAACTTAATTTCGAATGGACTTTGTCAGGGATAAACCGAGTTTCCGCAACTGAAGGATTGCTTTTTTTTTTTTTTATTGGTGCATATCTCATTTAAGCCTAATGAGCATTGAATGGTAACTACGTGCAATTCATTGCGATATATTTGTTTTTGCAATACATTGAATGATTAGTGAATTATTGAACATAGAAGTTAAATCAATTTAGCTCATTATGGAACCATTTGAATCCTCACAAATGTCACTCATATTCTGTAAAAACGAAACTTGACAATTTATACAAGAAATGAAATTTACGACATCGTTAATCACCACAATTTGCAGACTAATAACATTCTGACTATTGACAACATTGATGATTTATGATACTACATAACGCAGCCAATTTTTATGTGCACATACTCTTGTCTCTCCAAACGTTAATGATGATGATGACTAACAATACATAATGTAAAAAAGTGATACAATTTGCAAATTAGGGTGAACTGAGTCTCCTGGTTTTGCACATAAAGAATCTCCATACCACTTGGGACGTACGATAGGAGCAAGAACATTGTGGCTGTCGTTCACACTTAAAGGGGATGGTTAGTAACTGATCAGTGGGAATCCTGGGGATGATTGTTCCAATTCTTGTGGGATTCATTTAAGAGTACATTATACATCTTCAAATTCATGATTTTCTTCCGTCGAGATGTTTTCATTGCAACTGATTGACAAATTGCCCTACATCGACATTTTTATCATGGCTACTACTAAAACACTGATCAATTCAGTGCTTATTTACGTAGGGCAATTTGTCAATCAGTTGCAATTATACATCTTATCTTAATGTTTCCAGGTTAGCATGCCTGTACAGTGACGGAGCATTAAACTGCATATTACTTGAATATGAGACCATTCTGAAGCAAAAAAAAAAAAAAAAAATCACACAACAATAGATATGAATCCCACAAGGATTGGAACAATCATCCCCCAGTATTCCCACTGATTCCCACTGTTCAGTAATACTAGGCATCCCCTTTAACAGACTTTGTGTTCTTGATATTCTTATCTAACTATTCTTAGATTGGCACCTCTCAATTTCAACGCATGTTTGTTGCAAATTAGGCCTAAATGGGATTAATTACATTCATTCAATTAACATAAGATCAAGAAGAAATCTAACAAAAAAAGACACAGGTACGGAACTTTAATTCTTTGAAATATATTATGAATCAGGGAATCCATTTTATATTTAGCAATTACAACAGTTTTTTAAAACATTTGGAACTTTGCGCCCAAACGAAGCACATAATTACTGTTCAAAGAGTGCAACATGGCGGCCGTTGCTTGAGTGAATTTTCATAAGGGCAGGGGCCCGCGCGGAAATACCTAGAGAACATCATATCAATCATTATTCCACACAATATCTTGCTCTGACAAATACCGCGGCAAACGTTCATATTCATCTTTGGAAAAGTGGATAGTTCTCTGCCTCGATGGAAACATAGTGTAGATATCACAGAAGAGATGAAATTGTCGCGAGTATGTGTGTGGGATCGTGTATCAAGACAATTCTATTCGCGCACATGTAGACGTCTCGACATCTCCTTATCAAATGACGCCAAAGTTCAGTAAAAAGAACAAATACGTATACATATTTCAAATTCTTGTATGTAATGAGGGAATTCAGTTTACTTATTGATTTGTTTATTAACCTGTTCATTATTTCATGTGTAATAATCTATCTATTCCGTAAGTTATATCTCTATCTATAAATCTATCTGGTTCTCAATCTAAAATATCCAATTCAGATTCTTCATTACTGATTACCGACAAAGATATTAATCACACGTAAAAAGTAAGCTCATGCCGATTTCCCTTTCAAAGTCTTTTTGGTGACTTTCATTGCATGTCAAAGGCATTATTTACTTTTTTTTTTGCAGATAAAAGAAAAACCTAGCTTTAGTGCTCCAAAATAGTTCTTGAATGTGAGTTTATGGTTAGAAACAACCAATGTAAATAATTTATGTTAATCAGTATAATCAATGTTAAGTATAGTTGAATATACAAAATATGAGCAATAGTTTTAATAAAATTGTTTCTAGAATAAACCGTATATAGTCATGGTTTATTGAGAAAGATAGTGATACCTCCTTATACTACAGTATTTTAGGCTTCAGTGCGAAATTTCTATAAGTATTATGGTAGGATGTTCTGTGATACAACTGACCCACACATATGCATCAAACGTGATAACTCGAACATCTCTTTTTAAATCACTGCTCCCAGTGGTAAACAATACCTCTAAACGCCTTTTTGAATACTAGTAGCTCAAACAAATCAAAGTAAATTTCAAAACTTTCAGCTATCAGCCTGACGACGTATTAGAACAGCAGCTGTGAAATCTAAACAGAATATGTGCAGTCACACTTAGCTAAATGCACACACGTCACAGAGAAGTGAAACCAAAGTGAGTATAATCTAGAAAACAAAACAGAATTATTTGCGCATAATTTTATCATCTGCTTCAATTTAACATCGCTAAAAAACATTAGTGTCATATAATATGATCTATCGCAATCCACATTTGAAAGTTCAAACCTAAGACCAAAGCTGCTTATTGATTTTCAATGTCAATCGTTCACATGCATTGAAAGCTATACAAAATAATGATCTCATTTGAATATATTTATATACATAATCATTTATAACGAGGACAGTCCCATTTCTTAACCGTATACAGATAGTAAAGTACCCTTCGTGACTTTGAAACAGCTAGCAAGTGAGTAAGATGGCAGCAATGCGTGATTTTTCTCCTTATTTTTCAAATCTTCTCTATTATTGCCAAGCAAATTCGTTGCTTCATGAATCTTGGACAAAACTTGGCTTTTTGTTGAGATGATGTCGAGAAAAATGTTCTCCTCGAGAAATTTTGTCGATTACATTCATCACTCAAAGCAAAGCATCTTTGATAATTTATTATAATCATTTTTTTTTTTGCGTGTGTTTCCCTTCTTTTCCCATTTACAAAAAGAATGGTTACGATATGCTAATATTGAAGGTCTTTTTCAAAACTAACGTTGACTCCTGAACTGCAAAAATATGTTTGCTATTTCCGATACAAAGTTGTTTGCGGACTTTTTTTTAAAGATATCCTAAATCTTACGTAGATACAGAGTTCTAGCACATTCACATGATAAGTGTGAATATGTACATCAGACAACAAGCCACTGTCATAAATCTGTTTTCACACAGTACACGTTAAAAACGTTGAAACTGCCAAGCAAACAGTGCGTGATTCTGGCAAAATACAATACATTAATGTCGTGGTACGGGACTACCCTCAGTCCACATGGTTGCAGAGTATGCTTTTCTACACGATATCGCAAGAAGATCGTGAGCCAAACAAATCACAGCTTTAATGTGACTGGGTTCCTATGAACAGTTAAGTGAGAACTGAAATGAACGGTTGAAAATGAATCTCGAAAGAATAATTTTTTTTCCAAGGCCTTTTTCCTATGACTGCTCTGTTCTTATCATTTGCTTTGATCCAAGAGATCTGCAAAATCATTAAATCTTTGCCTTGCCGGAAGTAGACTGCCCTCTTGAGGTGACCTTCGACTAAAGATGGACCAACCGTAGTCTGCCTTCCCCTTGCCCTTGTCCGCTAACGAAGCCAGGAGTCGCTGACGGGTTTCCGGCCTTGGTTTCAGCTCCAGTGCCTCTTCAATTGTCTGGCGAAGGTCCTCGTAGCCATCGCGACCGAGGGGTGTGGCAGTAACCACGTGAACAAGTGTGCATGCGCAGTACAGGACAGCTACCACAACGTGGGCCTTCATTCTGGGTTTTAAGATCCCTGGAGTATCAATGAAAGAGAAATTGCATTTGAATCACGTTTATCTAAACGAATATTTCTGAGAAGCTCGTGTAGAGCGACAATGGCAAGTTGAAAGTATTTCTGTATCGTGCAGTTATATTTTTTTTTTTCTTTGTGGCGGGTGTGGGGGGAGGAGAGGGTTGTCAAAATAGATGAGAATGAATTATTTGCCTTAGGAATATCAGTTTTCCTTTTGTATGGGGTTGTAGGAATACGCTATTATTTATTCTAAGGCTCCCAACGCTGTCTGCCAAGAAAACTGACTTTAGAAACTGTGCTAACATGATACATGTCTGGCACCAGCATTCCCTGCAGCGTTACTTGCGTATTTCTTTTTGACCGATTTGGTTGGGGGGGGGGGGGATCATACGGAAGAGAGATGGCGCAATATTAGACCTCTGTTATTAAATCTTCTAGAGGGACTGCTCTAAAGCGTCTCTTTGAAATAGCTCACAAAGCGAAATAAAACAAAATAAAAAAGAAATGAGGCAACAATATGGTTGATATGCTGAAGTGCGGTAAAAAAAAAAAAAAATCCCTACAAACGGAGTCTCCCGTTTGGAATGGGAAAACGAATAGGTTAGATTTTCTTTAACTCGGAATCCAGTTGACTGATACTGCAGCAAGTCATCGGTCCAACGCGGATTTGTCAAATGTAAAAGTGCAAGCTACCGTCACATCATCACATGGGTGACGGCCGGGGAGGAAAGGGTAGGAAAGGTGGATGGACACTGGGAGGCAAGAAGTCCACAAGAATCCTCCAATCAAAGTTATCATGTGGATGAAGGTGGAGGGACTAGCAAGTGTATCTCCCTGGGCGGTTTCCCGGTTCAAGTCACTGCGTTATTCAATTAACTCGACGGAACAGAATGCCGACCTCGCCTCGATAGAGACGCAGCATTTCACTATTGGAGGACCTTCTCCGCTTTCCCCCCACCTGGAAAATCCAATTCGGTCAGTTTCAACTTGCATGCAACTAGCCAGTTAATGCGATACGCCTAATCAAGGAATGCACCTCCCCTGGCCAAGCAGCTAATCCCCCCGAGAGGCAAACCCCATTACTCTCGTTTAGAGTTCAGAGGTTGTAAGGAATTTCTTACCATGACGTTTGTGCAATACGGCAGGAAGAAACGTAAATTTGTATCACAATTATTGTGGTTTAGGTATGAATGATTACAAGATAATGATACAGGGTATTGCCAGATGTAATATGTGTGTGTGTGTGTGGGGGGGGGGGTTATGTGTGCGTGTGTGTGTGTGTGTGTGTGTGTGTGTGTTTTGATAAATTGGACACGAATCTGCTATATCTCCAACTTATCATCATGAACATGAGTAGAGTAACAGAGGTTTGTTCACTTGTGTGATAACATAATTCAAGAGCAAATTAATTTCGAGAAAACGCTAAAGCAAGACTAATGGGCATCGATGATCACTTCGTGACTTGCCTTCTCGTCATGTCGAGTTAATCCAAAGTCTGGAGCAAATGGACAAGGTGGAGCGAAAGTAATAGTGACACTTTGCACGGGGTCTGCTGCAATGGTTTGAGGCTCGACAGATCGCAGCATAAAAATTGACAATATTTTCCTCTCTGTATTAACAACACAATCTAGGGTAGCAGACATTGTGTATATAAATAGCTTAGCAGAAAAAAAAAATCTACTCGTATGTTTTCACAATAAAACGATACTTCCTTCTGTAAAACATTTCACTAGTTCGCGAATAAGGCTGTTTTCTCCCTTTCCTTTGAGCAGAAAACATTGTAATGACCCATTGTGTGACTCCAACAATTCTAATAAAGTCATCATATCAGATAATTGTCAGCAATACTAATTGAGTGTACCAAATTTTTGAGGTGAACTAAACTGGAATGTCTTCTTTGTTTCTGTTATGTTTCTTTGAATTGTCCGAGACCAATATCAGCAATAAGGTCCCATTCATGACATGAAAGCTAGTTTGGTGTTTGTTTGTTTGTTTATGTGTTTATTGTTTATGTGTTTATTTATTTGTTTGTTTGTTTTTCAATACAGGGCAATGAGTCTCATCCAAGTGGCCTTTGAGTACAATCTGTGACGTCATATGAACATTTCCTAGAATAGGCAACTGCTGCTTCCAACCCCCACCCCCCCCCCTTTCAAACAAAGGGAGAAAGTCACACTCGGATTACGTAGTCTAAGTGCATTTCTTCGCGATCGATGCTGTTTGAATTTATATCGACGTAAGGATTGGTATGCTATATAGATAATACGTCACCACGACATCGAATGTAGACTTGACGGGAGCTCCCACCACCACATTTGAATAACAAAAATGAACGAATATCTCTCAATCCAAGTACTCCTTTAGATTATATGTCTATATCTCTGTTCTCACTAAGCTTTTTATGTCAGGTTGATTAACCTGTAATGGCGTGTGAATAAATAATGAAAGCAAACGAGATTACATGATTGGTGAGGTATTTACTGATGGGCGATGCAAGAGCAGATTTCATTTTTTTTTTTTTTATATCACCAGCTCTCCAATTTGTAGTACAAGAATGATATCATTGATATTAAATTAGCTGTCATGGCACATAAATTATGGCCACGTGTAAAGATGAAATTCTTGCGAGTGTCAGCACTTCGGTGGGACCACTTTTTTTTCCGAGGACTGCGTGTTAAATTTCAGGAACGGAGCACCCTCTGAGACTGTTTAATGGGATAAGGCGAATTAGTCACGATTTTTTTCTGTAAGTAGCGTTCCAGCCAGGAAACGCAAGTTTGCTCGGCGTACACGCACAATGTTTGCATTGACAAACGTCACGTTGACCTACCCCAATTTTTTTTTTTTTGCATTCTCTCCCGCTATAAAAAACGAAAGTAGAATTCCTTCTGCTGTCATTCCCCAGTTATGTTTCCCCACAGGAATACCGTATATATACTATTTGATGTCATACAGCTAAGAATCTAATTCATTAAAGTGTCATTAGCACCGTGACAGACTGGGGGTAAATATTGCAAATCCAGAGGGATTTTCTCTGGTAACCCCTGTCTAGTTGCACAATATACTGTGTCATCGTATGTGGCTCCATGGTGCAGAAAGAAGACGAAAGATACGATACTTCTTGTCCTGAGAGCCCCTTTAAGATGCTTCATTAGTCTCGAAAACATACAGAGCAGTTTTCATGCCGCTTTAGACCCCCCCCCCCATATTTTCTGTAAATTTTCATGAACGTACTGATCTGTTCCGTTAATATCAATATTCTCAAATACGAGTCTGTATCTAGGAACTTCAAATTGTGTAATGAATCACCATCTTCAAGTACAGCAAATGAATCACACACACACACACACACACACACACATAAACAAAAACATAGGCCTATATACACATGCATATAACATTGAAAAAAATCTTTCTATATCAATCTTTTGGGCCATAATTTTTCTTTTGTAATAAGTTCACATCATAGGTAGATTTTCCACACTTGTCAACCTATATATCTCTCGCTTTCTCTCTTTTTGAAAAAAAATAGCCTTTTCATACCACATTCACTCTTCTTAATAAGTCTTTCTGACAAATGGAGTTCATCCATATACTACAGTCTTGTACCCGCCTTAGCGGCCACCTGTTTATCTAGTGACCATCTGATGTATAAGGTCAATAGAAACAATTCCCCTAGAGAAAAGACTATCTATAACGGCCACTTCTTTTTTCTCGTCTTCTTTGGATGGCTGATATTGAAAGGTTTAACTGTTCATATATATATATATATATATATATATATATATATATATATATACACATATATATATATATATATATATATATATATATATATATATACATACATACATATATACATTTTTTTTTTTCAGGTAAACATTGATAATGACGAACGCTAAGTGCTAGAGTAATGTCGAACTAATTCTGCCGGAACAGAATCACGCTTCTATATAATGTAATTACGTCCGCACCACGATTTGCTTTGTAAGATGAACTTGACACACTTTATGATACTATTGTCATGGCTATATAGGGGCCCACACCTGGAACTAAACAGTAATGAATAAAGAAAAAACAAGTATGCCTACAAATGCACCCCAACATCAGAGATGTAGGCCTAACTGATGCTGCATGACATAAGTGCTAAACATCGCAATCCGTTACGTCACTCTGATACGTCTTCCTCCTCTTTATCTTCGTTTTCAATGTTTACCCTGTCTGTGCTTCACCACATCCCGCCCCAACAAGCCGAAATCAATGGAATCGTCTCCAATAACGCCCTGTAACGTGTCACAAGAAACCCGCTTGGATCGGGCAATCCTATTGTGGTGTTTCCGTCGTCTGCTACCACTTCAGTCAAACATCGTCCAAGGCGGATCGATAATCTGAAGGCGGACGAGTTTTGTCAGTGTAGTGGGTACTACTATATCATTTTCCCCTAATCTTCCGCATCCTCAATATTTCAAAGTTGAATTTGCCCACATAAAGGGGGAAAATTGCGGAGAGAATCTGGTCAACACTCAATTACTCACTAGAGAAAGAGTCCGGGTAAAAACTAGATGGGATAGCGACGATTTTATGTTTTTGAAAGAGACTACAAACGACAGGCTGTTAATGCAGCACTATCTAGTCATTGAATATCTTTGAGAAAATAAGGTGGTGTGTGTTGTTATGTGTTATGCATTGTCGTTCCTTGCGTACTATTTGGTGATCCCTAAGAAATTGATGACGGAAGCGTAAATTTAGATAGACATACTGATTTCATAGTACACTGTATTCTGATCAAATTTGAAAAGTGAGAGGTTGATTAACCAGACATTTCTATAAAAAGTTACCATTGAATATTGACAGAGAATAATTGACTGTGGGCAGGTCGTTCGGTTTGAATTGACCTTCCTACGTTCGGTTTATCGACGAAAGTAGGCAAATCAATCACGCTACCCAAGGCAATCGATCCTTTCTTTTCCATAAAGTTGATTACGCCCTGCCCACCGCAGCCTAGCTGGCACGTAGAAGTCCTGAACGCACGACGGAAGTACTGACAAAAATCCTGTGCCCACATGACAAAAAAAAAACAACAAAAATACAAGGACAGATAAGATTCTATGGTCTCCCACTCACGTCGTTACTTAAAGTGGCGATCTAAAATTGCTATTTGTTTGCTTTGTTAGGAGGGGTTTTTGCTACATTTTAAACAAATACTGAAGCATTTATGAAGGTATTGCGAGATTTTGTTTGTTTGTTTGTTTCAGCTTCAATCTGAGAAGATGGCTGGATAGCCCATATTCAGCTGCACAAGCTGCTCTTCCATAGGATCCAGTTGGATGTGAGGCGGGATCACTAATTCATCGTGCATAAACCTGTTTTTTAATTCAGGAAAACATCTATTTATTTTTTTTTTCTAAAAACGACTCATTCACTATCTCATTGTGTATATGAAAAAGATGTGACTGCTTTAAATAAGATTCACTCATGTTTACTGTTATTGGACTGACATCATTGGCAATGGGAATAGGGTATCGTATTAACTCGGTACCCTTGGGACACGCAAAACGCTAATTTGTGGATTCGTGTTTCCCCCTCCACCTTAGCGTATTAAGTACCCTTAAAGGCATCTGTACTGACGATAAAGAAATCTTGACGCCATAATGAATATTCAGCGCATGCGTGGCAACATAAATTTCTGTCAGTGTTTTTGATAATGAACGCTCTCGAAGTCGTCTGTACTTTGTCTGTACCCAGGAGATATGGTGCTTGCGCAAGAATAACATACACAAAACTAACCAGTCTCATCTGTCATTACACGTGGCGCTCAAAATGTCGGTCATGCGGTTAAACTTGCATGATTGCGTGCACTGCATGAAATCAGAATGGTATTCTAACCTATGAAACTCACGTGGTCAGGTAAGTATCGATACTTATGACGTATAGACACGATATAACCCACTGCCTTTAAATAGATAAGACGCCCTTGGAAATTTCAGCATCGCCAAACAATTATTATGCAAAATCCCGATTTATCTTAAAACCCCACGAACAAGTCAGTTAAGTATCTCTAGAGTGTTCTAAATTAATGATATGGCTCATACGTCTCACTTGGAATTGGTCAGTAGGGTGAAGGGAAAGAAAAAAAAAAGAAAAGAGATTGCACACACAAGCAAGCACACACACACACACACACACACACACACAAAACCAACCGATAACGCACATGATCCCTTCTCGCTTTGACGCCACACATCTTGTGGCAAGATGGAGTACCAAAGTACGTAATGCATCATGTTACCCGAAACGACACACTGCTATCTATCACACGTACTCGAGTCACCGTGTGTAATAGATGAGTCTCTGCTTTAGACACATACACAAACGCACACACACACAAGCACACACAGGCACACACAAGCACACACACACACACACATACAAAAAACAAAATCGCATACAAAAACCGGAGAATACACACGAGTTTAAGATCGTGCGTATTTTGACATGGTGATCACATACAATGTTTCCTGCAAGCATTCTATTTTCATTGTTTTTTTTTTCTTTTGGCGGTGGTGGGGTTTCTTACGCACCGTGCTTCTCTATTTTCATTTAGGGAAATGTTAATACATTTTGAAAACTTGTGTCAATTAAATGTCAAATAAAAACATGGTAGGGTGTACATTCCTTTACGTAGATCAGTTTATTTTACTTTTGAAAACAAAAACAAAGTGATGTCTGTTTAATATTCAATTAGAATGAGTTCATAGGGGTAAAAACAACGATATAGAGCACTAGTCAATAATGGACTACTCTTTTTTCATACGTTGATCGTTTTGTTATGCTTATGTTTACTCATCATTTTCTCACTTCGTTTGCGCTTGTTTTATTTTAGAATAAAAGGCAAGTTCTAAGGAAAACAATGAATGTAAGCTCTACAACTGCATTTACAGTTTATCATCTAACACATACTGGCCTGGCAAAAGAAAAGTCCGACAAAGAATAGGTAATCGACCTAGCGCGCATGTCAAAGTGAAGATTAGGAATGGAGGGGTGGGGGAAGTTGTTCATTGTAATGAAAGGGATAAATTATGCAAGTCATTATACATGCATGTCCCCCCTGGCTGGGGGAAAGAGCAAAGTTTCATGGAGATACGAGATAATCACGTGTAAGCCCTGATGACACACGACGTATAGACCCGTTCGGGAGGCGCTGTTAAATCTAATAAGGATTCACCGCAGAAACCTTGGCCTTTAGTTTGAATGTGAAAGATTCCGCGCCTGGGCTCCTGTTGGGCAAAGGTTTCTGCGCACAATTTCGAGAGAAGGAGCGTCCATATTCAAAGATCTATCTATCTCCCTCTCCATCTCTCTCTCTCTCTCTCTTTCTTTATCGCTTTCTTTTTCGTTCGTGTTGTGAGTTGATTGATAATCTGTCGCGATCAACAAGATGCCACAATCAGCTCTATCAGCCCTTTTAACTCTGTATCTCCCTTGTTTTTATCTTCTTAAAAAAATTGTCTTGTAATTGATACTTTCCAGCACGAAATAATCGCCTTATGAAGTACGCCATCAATTACCATTTCCGACACCACCGGAAATTAGAAGGCGTCATTTAATATCACTGGATATGACTGCACCAACCCCCCCCCCTTTTTTTTTTTTTTTGATGCAGTCATATCCAGTAATAAGAACAGTAAACGGCGAAAAAAAAAAACACCCACAACCATAAGAAAGGTTTTGTGCGTTAGTTCCTATTCGACGACAATTCTTACTTCGGAGTCAACACATCATAAGTTTGGAAGAAACCGATATATTGTAATTTTGTTTGCTTTTGGTTGATTTTTTTGTCATTCCAAACTAGTCATCAAAGAAGAATCCACTCACTTCTCGGATATAATAATGTCGTCCATTGTTATTGCCATCACCATCATCACAATCAGTATAAAGGAATAAGATGTCAAGTGATTTGACAGACTTGCAAAGAATCGTATGTTCTTTTTGCATCCCCCCCCCCCCCCCAAAAAAAAAAAAAGTGTTCCTGTAGATAAAAAAGTGTTTATGTGGATGAAAAAATGAAACGAAAAGCCTTGACACAAAATGTTCAAAATGTTCACTATTGATCGACGGGGTGCTTTCGAAGAAGGGTTTTCGTAATATGAGATCCAACGACAACCAAAAATGACACCAGCAAGGCCGCAACAGGTCGTCAAAACGACTTTCTTTATTTCAGAACAATCTTGTTGGAAATCCCACCCTTGGAATAATAACATGTGATATAGGCCTACAGTTTTTGCTGTGAAAAGGCTTTGGAACACAATAGACTGTTTTTGTCAAACCTAACATGAATCGCGTTACATAGCACTACGAAAAAAGATTGTGGGTCATCTCTGTAATTAAAGACAACAACTCTCCTCTGGTCTAGGGTTCTAGGTGAAAACATACTCGAACCTTTAAGGATACAAGCTCAGCAGCAGGGCATCAGGGTGATGCCTGGACCGGGGTAAGTTGATCCTCGATGATGTGAGAGGTGCAAGGGTTCGATCGATGGGGTTACCTCACTTTTGAAATCTAACCCTTGTATCCTGAAACAATAGATAGTATCAGGCGAGCAGATGAGCGAAGGCGTTTGACACCCTCCAGCCACTGGAATCCTCCAGTTTTACCCTCCTCCTTCCTAGATCATGCAGCGTTGTCATGGCAACGAGTTCCTCGGGGGCACCGTTGCCTCCTGCGATGTATCAATGGCCGTATGATAATTGGAGCTCAGCAACTTTTATTTCCCATGTTCACCGGGGCAAAGATATAATGTGTCAGAGTACCGCTGTATTTCGAGTCTATTGAGTTTGAAGAGAGGGATGAGAATTACAAATCGCGAAGGGCAAATAAGGATGAGATATAATAATGTTCTGTTTTCTTCTCGTAGCAGCAAGACTTTCCCATATTTGCTTGACAGTCGGTCAAGAGCATGCACCTGCGCCTGAAGCGGTATAAATTCAATTCTCCGCTAACCAAGACCTTGCTGTAAAATAATGCAAGGCAACATTCTAAAGGCTGGTCCTGAGTAGAACAGAAAAACCGTACTCTTCCATCACCAATGCCATTAAACTACCTTTCTGAGTCTTTATGTTCACTATACACATACATTATGTAATTCGATCTCACCCGAGCTGAAAAGGGGATAGATTGTAGATTCCCTAGTTCAAAAAAAAAAAAATATTAGGAGGCTTATAAACTGGAGAGAGGCTAAAGACGAAATCCCCTCACTACAAGGTTTGAACAGACCTGAATCTCCTGAAGCAGGACATTTTGATTTCATCCATAACAGCATACGATCAACCAAGCACGCTGTGCAATATGCTTGAATGAATGAGCATACGATCCAAATTTATTTGTTTTGTTTTTTTACTATCATTAATCTCATTGTCCTAACGTTTTAGTTGCGGTGACGGAAAACGTCGCATTGATTAATAAAATACTTTGCAGAACTTTCAAAATTCAGAGGATGATTGGTGTATGTTCTTTATGTTGATTGTCTCTTACAGATAGCCTTTCCAAGTGTTGAAAAAATGCAGGATTGGCAAGAGGCATTAAATCACCTTGAACGCCGGAGTATGTGTTTTTACACTCTGAAAAAGCAGAGAGGAATTGTTCTTCAAGATAAAAGTGTGTCTTAAACACGAATGAACGCTCAAATGGGTAATGCGCAGTGGAACAGACGGTTATTTGATATATACATGAGTCGCAAAACAAAAAAAAAAAAATAAAGAGAAAAAAAGATACAGAAGAAATGAGACCATGAACATGATTACTTAAACAACGCAGAACCAGTGTTAAGCTGATTACCCATTTTCAACGAGATGGGGTAGCAGACGTAATGCCACTCCTCCCCGCCGAAGGTTTCGGGGCATTGATCCTCTCAATAAAGAGGCGCGAGAAACCTGTTGGTTACCTGCCTCACTTAGCGGGGTAATCAAATTAAGGAGGGGAATCGTTCAGCCCTATGACCCAGTTCTTATCCGTGACACTTTATCGATAACTTTTCCTCCCTGCTGCCAATTGCTTACGCCATCGTGCACTCGTGGGTCACGATGCGGAAATGAGGAAGGGAACTGGTTGAAGGGAGGAAAACACAGAAAGAGAAAAAGTTAAAAAAAAAAGAAAGAATACACTGAAATTATTCCCATTTGTCAGCACGCCAAACATGTCTTTCGAGAACTCGGAGCTCATGGGTCCAAGTCGAAAGAAGAAGAGGGTGGTGGCAATGTCGATTATCGTACAAGCGTAGCATTGTAATGTCGAGCAGCAACAGACCGGCATGAATCTAGGTCTCGACAGGCATGTTGAAGCGATCTAATTAATCACTAGATTTCGATCAATCTTTTGAGGAACGCATATTGCTCTAAACGCCTCTGCAACCACTTTACCGTTGGAGTTTGCTATTATGATGAGGAGTCTATGTGTAGACACCCTTATCCTCTGACGAACAAAATGAATGTCCAGGCATTCATGTATAAGACAATAACCTCGACTAGATTACGACACATTCACGTACAATCACAATTACACTCACAGCATATCTCCTTCCTTTCATACAAAAGCACGTCGCGAGATGAAAACATGCAAATCCAGGGCACTGAAGAAACAAAAGAAGTTGAAAACATCTCATTTCTTCTCATAGATATCATCCTGGGTAACTTTCTTCGCGGATTCTGATTTTCCCTTATATTTGTTTCATTTCATTTCTGGCAATTTTGAAGGAGGAACGACAAGATATAGACAAAGCAATCATTGCATTGAGAATCCTCCTCAAAATTCTGCCAAGACTTGACGAACTGCGCCAACCGGTGTCCCGTGACGTCATATCCGGAGGAACTCCACAGCAATAAGTACACGAGTACGCACATCGCTAGCGTGGTGTGCACTGTGTATAGATTTACGCCAGTGTTTCGATTAACTTTTCTTAGCCATTTTTGAAAGCTCAATTTTCTCGATTATATCATATAATATCATGATCAATTCTTCGTAAAGCAGCAGTGATGATGGAAAAGGAAATCCTCCGGCAAATTCTGACGACTCGTCCGAAGGTTCGAGAGAAGAGCAAATTTCCCCGTTACCAGTCTCAGCGATAGAAGGGAGATCCCTGCCCTACTGTATTGAGCCAGAAGCTCATGATTATGCAACTGTAGAAGATGAGGACAATGGTGGTCCTCACTTTCCCCTGACGATCACAAAGACGTGGAAAGAAAGTTTTTCTACAGAAGTTAGAAATACAGCTTTGATTCTTCGCGTGTCCTATCAAAAGAAAATTTTAAAAAAAGTCTCAATTAAACAAGATTTGTGTGTGTTGGCGTTTGTGGCGTGGGAGCATGAAGCGGAGTGTGATGATATTTTGGTGTAGCATCGCCATGTGTAGGCAGCTCGGCCGTCCCGGCCCGCTGCGGACTTCAGTCATAGGTCCGACCGGAAATTCTGCTGTAGGCCCTATAATGTGTAGCAATAGGTGTGATGGATTTGTGATTTCTAAAATCGTTCTCCGAATACTGTTCCACAAAATCTATTTGTTACAGAAATGACGCCTACATTGTACTTGTCGCTTATTTCTTGGATGCCTCGGCGACCCAACAACCTCTAGGCCGCTATACTCAACAAAATTCAAACTTAGTTTTCGTCCTCGTTAGTTTTGTTACAACTAAAGCAACAACACAGCATAACAGCATTTTACGCTAGGAAATATAAAGACAACTCAAACTCAAATTCAGAGGTCAGAATACTAGTAGTACAATAGGGACCACGGTGCTGCTAAAAGCTATCATCTCGGCTGATCGTAAAAAACAAATGAAAAGCAATGGTCACTGAGACATTTTGATATTCCACGTTATATGGAAGACATCGTCTGAATCACATAATTGGCAAGAGTAGCCCGCCAAACGCAAGAAACGACTGTGACATTACCCCAACCAGAGAGGTTGACGAGGCTTACACCTCCCTGCCCCAACCAACAAACTGTCCACTTCCGGACGAATAAGCCCTGCTGGAACACAATGTGAGAACATTGTGAACATATTATTGTGAACACAGTATGAAATTTCCTTACACTGTTAAATTCAAGCGTTTTAACAGTGTGAACACATTGTGAATCATCAATTCACAGTGTGACACAGAACATTACTATGTGAACATTCTTTGAAAACCAAACCACACTGTTAAATTCGAGCGTTTGCACATAGTCGACTATGTGACCACACTGTGACCAAACTGTGGGAGACTGTTCTTTCCAGTAGAGAGGCCCTTTAATGCGATGGAATGTTTTAATAGCTTCATTTAGTTGTACGTCTGTGAGCCTTTAATTGATACATTTTGGAGAAGAAGATGTACCATGGTAGTTGCACAGTCAGCAGAAAAAAGAAGTATTGTTACAAACTCATAAATCGTTCGCTTCCATATCCTGCTCAACATAATCATAGAAATGACGCTCATGACAAACAAACACACAGAAACACATACAAACATACACAACTCCCATAAAATCCAGGGTCTCATTTTAATGTATTTTTCTTTCACTCCCCCTCTCCGTCTCTGTTTTTGGATATTTTACTATATTTTTCAAAATAGAATGAATCTTGCTGTCCTATAGTATCCATCGATGTCCAATCTAAAAGAAATGGATATTAGTGTAAGAACCTGTACCATCCTCTTGAACCCTTTCCCAACGAAGTTATAAAGTTTGTATATATCCTACAAGATCCCCAGGGTGTTGCCAGAAAAGTGATCAAAATCCAGTGGAACTTTCCCCAAAAGACTTGATAAAATAAGTTTCGTTTCGTGTCGTTTCGTTTCGTTTATTTCATTTTCAGCAAAGAGTGACAATGTACAAACATGTCACAAGAAAAGAACAAATATTATGAAAGCAAGAAAACATATTCTCAATACGTCGAATTATAAACACCATGAATTAAGGACGATATAGATAAACGTGTCCATGTTATTTGTTGCGTTATGTTGCAAATGGAGGGTTCGACTGCTTACATTAAAATACCACGGACATTAAGTCTCCTACAAAAAAAAAAAATGCCTCACTAAAATGCTACTTAAGGCATATCAACAAGAATGTGAACAAGTGCTTGGAAAAGAACATGTTGCCTTCGTACGCATCTGAAAAAAAAAATGGCAGCATTTGTTCATAGTCCGGCAACAAAAATAATCAGCAGGAAATAGTAAAAATGACCGCAGTGCGAGAGATTTGCTTAAAACGAATTTTACGGCTTGACACTCCTGAGAGAGTCGTTGTACCGGGGGTGAGGCAGCTGGGTAAATAGCCCAACCTTGCTCCCGGTTGCCGTAGCCTCTTGCGACTTTCAAGGCCCGCTGGGTATTGGCGAATTGATATTATGACCGGATTTTGCCAACCGTCTTTTTCCCCCTCTCTCTCTTCTTGATGTTGTTTATGAGCTTCGCACGACAGGGCATGAAGATAACAACATAAATGCCCGCCGCACACTCTTGCAGATATCAATATTGCACGGAAGACGGGTACGAAACTTGCGATGATATTCCGCTCTCTATCAAATCAGTGCTGGGAGCGCCACGAGCATATAGCGTGGATCAGGGGAGGGGCGGTTTATAAGGCGGATTGCAGGTGATTATATTTACACTTATCGCTTTTCTTTTGTGTCTCTAAAAGACCAATAAGGCAGAAATCAATTGTGTACATGTGTGTGTGTGTGTGTGTGTGTGTGTGTGTGTGTGTGTGTGTGTGTATGTGTGTTCCGTATCATGCTTTCGCCATACTATATTGACAGGTCAGTCATAATAATATTACGTCACACGAAGAAACAACACTGCTTGTGATAAGTAGGCCTGTACAGTTGTAATGAACTCAAGTTCCCCCTCTTCTCTCTCTCTCTCTCTCTCTCTCTCTGTCCCTGTCTGTCTATCCCTCTGTCTGTCTATCCCTCTGTCTGTCTATGCGGATCTCAATGACAGCTGAAATCTGTAACGTTGACAACTACCCCCTCCCACCATTCAACGATAAAGAGAAAATAGAGGTACAGTATTGGAACAGGAGGAGGAGAGAGAGAGAATACCAATATTAGAAGAAAAGCTAATTCTACAAGCGTTTTGCAAAAAGAAAATCACTTCATCCGTCTTATTATTTAATCCACTGTACACTACATTCACTGCAGAATTTGAATTCCAAAACACAAAAGTATGATTAGCAGCTGCCTCACCTAAATCATACTCGTCTCTACCAAATATTTACATGATTGTTGTACGCCAAAGGCAGAGTGCAGTGTTCGGTATTTGAACAATCTTAATCTGAAGTCATTCGATCAGAAAGAGTTTGTTATTTTGTTAAATTTAAAAAGACAAACATACGTCATGATCGAAACATAGAAATGATTACGTCACTGTCCTTCATTGAGTACTTTTTTTCCACACACACACAGACAGACACACATACAGACACACATATTATACGAAAAACCTTCCTTTTTATGACATACGTAAACGGGAAGAAGTTATAGTGGAGGAAGAAAAACAGCAATAAAGTAGACGCGATGTCTTTTACAAACATAGTGTTCGGATGATGAAAACAATTATACTCTGTTGATGCAGCGTAGAGAGTGAATATCTCATTTCCTGTTCTGTTTTGTTTTATTTTGTTTTGGGGTTGCTTTTTTTTTAACATGGCCGTCGGACAAAGCATTAAAGTACACAGGGACAAACTTAATACATGGGTAAGATGCAATCTTAAAAAGTGTGCGTCCAATTAGTCCAATTGTAGTAAGGAACTAGCACGATATTAATTTTCTCAATATTCGTTCTCTATTGTTGGCGCCAATTAGATTGAATGTCTTCGGGCAACAAATTAAACTCTCTGAATCAAATTCGAGAAACGGCGTTACATGTCGGCTAACCCTGGCGACTTTGTACTCCAGCTTTACAGAAAGAACAGAAGAAAGTATCACGCTGCTCCCTGGGCAAAATTGAGCAGACAAGATCACGCTAACCAGGCTTTTCTTCTAACGGATAAATTGCATAGTCGGCGTACTGTTCTGATGTGTAGTCTTAGTGGTTCTCACAAGGATACTGCACAATCGTGATGCTTTGACAAAATAAACGAATGAGGTGAGCATTTTTCTTCATTTTCTTACAGTAAACAGTTTCCTTCAATGATTCTTTCGTTACATTCTCAAGGATAGTGACACGAAATATGCAAAGTCCCCTCTTCATGATTGTTCTTTCTGCATTCTGTGCCTTTTTTTTTCTTTTTTGCTATGAGGTTCTGATCGTAACGCTTTGGCAAAATAAAGGAATTATGTGTTCATTTTCCTACAGTAAACAGTTCTCTTCAGTAATATGACAGTTACGACAATTTCTTCCCTTTCACTCTCAAAGACAGCAAATATTTTTGTAAAGTTCTTACGTCATGACTGTCCTTTCTGCAGTCTGTGCCTTTTTTGTTTTTATTTTTTGCTATGAGGTTCGATCTTCAAAGTCAAGCTTGAAATTGTTTTACATGATACATTTTGACATATCGAAATCAAAACAATACTCGCAAACCTCAAATAAACACAATATTTGTATTCTTTTTCTTAATCAGCATTCCAAAACCAATGGATCTTATAAGATTGATTGTTTGTTTTGTATCGCCTATATCAGTTGCTCCCTCTTTTCTTGTTACACTTCCGTTCTCCAACCGAAAACTTGACCATCATCTATTACTCGTTAACTGATTATTATCCACCCACCTACCTCTACTTCCAGCCCCTTCCCCTCCGGACACGCAACCACGTTTATGCTAGTATTGGTTCAAGTTGCTTGCAAATATCTTCTGCCTAAATAGAATAGCTGGTCTTCACCATTAACCCCCTGCTTAAGAGCTTCTGACATCTTCATAGATGTCATGCAAACATGGCTTCCATACATTCCATCACACAATAGCTTTAGATTCCCTTCATATAGTTTTTCTCTTTTCACTTGAACGCCGCACCCAAGAAGTTGGTTGGTTAAGTTGTTATAGATTGTTTTAGGCCTCACATTGTTGAAATATGCAAATACATTATCACTACCATGTGATATAATTATGTACTGTGCAGTTATCGTCACGTAAAGTACTCCATCACATATCCCGAGAGCTCTCATTTCATGCTTTTGTTTACGTGAAAAATAACTACGAAAATAAATCTGGAAAACAAGCAAAGATGAATTGTGGTAAACGTAATATACACAGGGTGTTTAAAGCACCTTCAATGGGAACAAAGTTAGTATATACCTTACATCATGGTGCATGCATAATCATTGTTAGATAAGCCATGGCGGTGCATATGGAATATGATACCCTCGGCTTTTGCATGCAGGTTTTGTTCAAGGTTAATGCATTGGTCAGCTTGTTGTACATCAAGGAGATGGGATATCGTATTTGACTGTCCAAGTTCTGACTGTGGTTAGAGATGAGCACACATGTCTACCAGCGATTTCTGAGGAGCCGGGGGGGGGGGGGGGAGGGGAGGGGGCATGAGGAGTAAGATGAAGGCGGAAGATTTCACCATCACGACATCTTAATAACATTAATAATTACATACAGAGAAGTTGATGCGAATTGGAGGACAGAGTCGGGCCGGATGAAAAGGCTCTAATGCAAATAATGAATTTTTCCCAATTCACTGGATATCACGCTTGACAGCACCGGTGCATTACAACGGCACAAGCGCCGTCGACTGAAACAAGGACGCCTTGACTTGAAGTTAGCTTTTCATCTCCGAAAATTAATCTAGGTTTAATCCGCAGTCTCCCCTAGGTTTGGGGAGGTCAACAACATGTTCTACATCTTTGCCTTACCCGAAAGCATTTGGGTAGGCTGCAAAATGATATTTCGATGTATGAATACGCATACATAATGCCAGACGTCCTAAATCAGAACTCTAGACAAAGTGCGAGATGACACCAAATCTAATGCTGATCAAAATTAGTAGGGCGCCTTAAAGAGACGCTTGCGCAACGCGTCCATTTTGGCATGGACATACAAAGGTCAAACTTACTACCCTTGCTCTGCCAATACATGAGAGTACGGGACTTGCCCTTATAGATGAGATTTATCAAGCATGCAATGGGCAAAACCGACAAAAAAGTACAACGCTGACCAACTTAGTTGGTCCAATTTTCCAACACTGCGAGTTGGAAAGTAGAATCGTTTTGGGGTTGATATTATGAAAACTATATTGTCGTTAGTCCTGATGTAGTAACACATTATTATTACTATGAATATTTGGTGGTTTCCTTCCGAATATCTTCATACCATTGGGGCTGAAAGGTCTAGATATTAAATTGAGGTCGTCCTCCAGGGGCCCGTTGCATAAAAGTTACAATTATGGTAACTTTGCCATTCAATGGTAACTACCATGGCAACAATACTCAACAGCCAATCAAAATCAAGAATTCCATGGAGGTTACCATTGGATGGCAAAGTTACCATAATGTATTGTAACTTTTATGCAACGGGCCCCAGACAAGACACCACAGGGCCTCTCGTACAATGAATTTATTTTCCTCAGAGTTTGCTCTATCTCAGACCTATCTGATCTTAATAACTTGGATTTGTTTAAGGACATTGTTATAGGTGCAATTTTACGCTTTAATTTGCCAAGCGTGATTCAAAGTCTCTGAAATACAATGGAGTCAGTATGTTTACTTCTTGTACGATATCAAACAGCAATCAGATTAATACTTGTGGAAAAGGAGGATATTTACATCACCGAAAACTAGTTTGCTTATTGATTGAGTTCCGACTGAGGATATCGAAACTCGTACAGCCATCGAGTTCAATGATTACTCTTATATTGTAGTAAAATGCTAAGGAATTGATGATAACACCATTCTTATAAAGGCACCAGTAATAGCAGTCGTCCAAGTAGCGATAATAAAGCTATGAAATAATAGTAACCGTAGTAATGATGACAGTTTTATTATGGTTGATATGGAAGACGATGACGACATAAAAGGATCACTCTTTTCCCTGGCTACATTAATCTTACTTTGTTACAAGTGCAAAGTATGCATTCTTTTCTCTGGTCATATAATCATCGTACTCATATTTTGTATTATACTTATTGATTTGTATGTCTTTCAAATTGTATAACCATATGTATTAACAAATGTATACTTTGTATTTTTTTGTCAATATAAACAATGTACATAATATGAATTGGAATTAAACTGAATTGAATTGAATTGAATTGAATTGAATTGAATTGAATTGAATTGAATTGGATTGAATTGAATTAAATTGAATGGACAGTTTATTTTAAACGCCATAACTATGGCCATAAATTTTACACATGAAACTCACAGAGCGGGCCTGGTATGATATCAGATTTTCAAGGTGGATTGCTGAAATTATTCGTCTACATGAATAAACTCAGCAGATTGTTGAAATGTGACATAAAAATGAATGTTCTTATGAATCACCAAAAATTGAAAGAGAGCAAGTACGATATGAGTGGAAATTTGTGATGACGTCATATAACTTCAAACATTACAACGATGCAATAGAAGATCTGCATGGTGTGTGTGTGTGTGTGTGTGTGTGTGTGTGTGTGTGTTTGTGAGTGTGTATGTGTTTTACCTGTGTATAAACCAACAAAGCCAAAGAAAATGGGTAGTTCATTGGCATGTGATGCTTCAGTAACAGCCATTTTGAAAAGAATCGTCGAGCGATGAACGTTTCATAATCTCCCTCGGGATGTCAAGAATAGAGCAGTGCACTCAGCAGAAAGGCAAACAAGTCGGCAAAATGAGCACCAAAATTCAATTAAAACATCACAAAACATTTGTGTCATGCTGTTACAGCACGCATGATCCCTCGGGGAAGAGAGAAAGAAAAACAGACAGTTACTTCATCTTCCTTGAATGTCATATTATCACACCCAGGCTTTTATAATTGTCCCCTAATTCCGTTGATGGCATCTATTTTTTTTTTTCGGCATTGTGGACACTTTACTTTTGGTATACGCGCCAATTTCTGACATGACGATATAGCCAGGGAAAACTGGCAAGAATGCGTGATGCTACTCCTGTTGCGTTCATTGGTCTCCTAATTAATGTGGCGTCGATAAAAACAGAGCTGCAGAGACAGTGGGGAGGATGTTTAATGCACTGTTATTCCTGTTTGCTTCTCAGACGTGTCCTCTGACGTCTGTCTGAAATGATCACCCTGCTTGTTCATGACCTATCTACTAGCGTTGAGCTACGGCCTGACGGATAGGGAGTTTAAGCGCACTTTAGAAGACGAACAACTTCGGAAACAGATTGGCAAAGGAATGGATCGATAAAGACGCATGTATTTTGACAGTGGGAGGCACGTCATCGGAAGGCGAAATGGAAAAAAAAAACAAAAAAGAAGAAAAGCATTTGAAGAGTGAGAGAGATGAAGAAGAAGAAGAAGAAGAAGAAAAGGGAGGAGAAAGAAATGCAAATGGAAAGACAGATTGGTTACCAAGTCTTTGCGATTACCGATGGTCGGTTACCTCTGAACTATTGACATGTATAATATGATGGAAAGTATACAAGTGCTTTCCTTTCCCGGAGAAGCAATTGAAGACTTCCAGACCTATACATCTCTCTCGTCCTGTCTCTTCGATCTCTCCCTCTCCCTTGAAATCTCTTTATCTCCCAATCTCTCTTCCTCTTTCTCTCTTTTTGTTCTCTCTTTTCCCCTCCTGCCCTCCTTCCGTTCCGCTCTCTTTCATTTTTTTTTCTCTGATTTTCCTCAGCCTCTTTCTCTTTCTTCTTTCTTTCCTCTCCGATCTTCTTTGAATTGTCCTTTGCTCTATCTGTTTTTTTTTTCTCTTTCTTTTCTCCCTGTTATCCATTACTATATCTCTCTATCTCTCATTCTTTTTTTTTTTTATCTATCTCGCTGATGTTGCCTTTACGTGACTCAACTTCCGGTCTTTCATAAAGTCACTTCTTTTTTTTTTTTTAACCGTTATTTCTTCCTTTGTTTTTCTGTCTCTCCCTAACCACACTAAGACAAACAAGAGATGATGTCTACCGAAAACCTCTGCAAAAGCTGCGACCCGTATACGGCCAACCTTTCCTTCGTCATATCCTCTCACAGTGTCAAAATATTGTGAAAATAGCTTCTCTCCTCTCGGAAGGGCTAACGTTGCGATTTCGGTTGGTGAAATCGTTGCATATTCAAGCGGACCAGATTTTTTGGACTTAGTAGCTCGCCGAAGGCAAACCTAAAAGTAGGCTCTGGGATTAGAGAGGCAATTAACGTGTAGCCGCAGAGAAGCTAAACGTTGCCCTAGAAGGCTCAGAACGCTGATCTATATTAAAGTGAGAACGTGGAATAGTCTGCTGGTCATGCAACTTATGCTGGACTATTAAAAGGAAGGAGTGTATTTGCTCTGAGGATCCAAGTTTTTTTTTTTTTGTGTGAACTATCAATATCAAGACAACGTGATATTCCAGACCTCATATTCATTAGTTAATAAGTAAATCCCATTTAGGTATCAGCGAAAGAATTATATGCACATGCTAGATCCAAAGAGATCCCATCTCCGTATTATCATGTTACGCAAGCATTAAGAAATGACGTGAAATGGCTGTAGGGTGGGGTTGTAAAAGGGCGTAAATGAAGAGTTAAAAGAGAAAGATACGAATAAAGAAGGGGTAGAAGAGAGTGAGAGGGAGGGAGCGAAACGTGTTTATCCTGTAATAAGTCAACAATTTCCGTTGATTAAGGTTTGTGTAAGCGATTTATTACAGATACATATAATTATCTCTGATATAGGAACATCATTTTGTTTTGGTTTAGATATGTTGAAATCAATATATAGTGCTTTATAATATATTTGATTTTAATTTTGATTGTAATTATCTTACAGGAACTGTTATTAACGACCTCTTTACTTTTTAGAAAAAACTTCAACGACAACAACAACAACAACAACAGCATTTTTGCGTGTGTGTGAAACAATAAACATTAAAAATTCTCCTGAAGTATACAAAATGACAGTCATGTTAACAATAATTGTCTTCTAGGCCGTTTTGGTTTCATAGTTCACTGACATTCATAGTTCTGGTACTGTATGTTTTGATTTGAGAATTATGTCATCTTTATCCCTGATATTCGCAAGGTGTCCCCCCCCCCCCCTCTCTCTCTCTCTCTCTCTCTCTCACTCACTCAAACCAACATCCTGTATTTATCTCATAGGTCATCGTCTGCAAGTTTGATTATTTTCCGTAATCATACTTAAAATGTTTATCATCACAGTATTAATTTCATAATTATCATCAATGCATAATATTAAGGGCATTTCAAAAGGAAATGTTAGACTTTACAATGTTAGACCATGTGAACCTTGGTCGTCTTCAAATTGATAGATTCTTGGCGCAAGTCTTGAAAGACGGCCTGCAACTAATGAGGCCGACAACTTTTTTAAGGTCAGCTCGATTTTTCCCTTCCGTTCTTATTTGAAGAAGACCCATACAGGAGATTTATGACACCTCCGTACACGCCAATACAGATCACATTGTAAGTCAGAGAATCAGACACTCTGACGATAAACTGGGCACACACACAAAAAAAAAATCAGGGTGTGTGTGCTGCAAAGACTGGAAAATATTCGTTCTCATCAAGGCTATCAACAGCTGATCAGAGCAACATTTGAAACCGCCAATACACTGTAGCTCATCGTGTTATGCGTACGGCATCGCTGTTGGAGCTTTAACTACATGTATATGGTCCAGTATCTGCGAGTTGATCGCACAAAAACAATCAATTTAAATAATTTTCAATTCGAATAATTTATTATTTGATTTGAATTGAATGGAACAATCAATCGTGAATGCCTTGAGAAACAGCGCCAACTTTTACCGACTCTATACCAGTGTGGTAGGTGAGTCGATCTAAGGAAAATCCACCAGGAGAATAAGATTCTCGTTTCCATAGCTTTTCCTACCTTTATTTTTTTTTTTTTGTAAATTCATTTAAGCGTTGTAATTATATAGTTCTGCTCAAAAGTATAATGTAGTTATCTTGATAATGTTTTGACATTTGCAGCCACAGTCCCATACGTTTAAAGGAAACCAAAACCCCAAAAAGAAATGTGGATTGAGTGAAAGCATAAACTTTCTGTGAAAGTTTGAGGAAAATCGGATAAAATTATCGATGCAAAAGTTATGAATTTTAAAAGTTTTGGTGTTGAAACCACTGGATAAGGAGACTACTTGAGTTTATGACATCATGTGTGGACAACAATATGAAGAAAACAGAAAGAAAACTCAACATGTTTTCACTTTTCTAGGGTAATGACAGAGCCCTTGACTAAGCATGGGGAGTAATTGCTACCATTATTATGTCAGCATTAAGTTGATAGAATGTGCAATATTCATGAAAAATTAATTTTGTTGAATTTTCTTTAAATTTTCTTTATTTATTGTCCACACATGACGTCATGAACTCTAGTAGTCTCCTTATCCAGTCATTACAACACCAAAACTTAAAAATATTACTAAATTTTGCATCGATGGTCCGATTTTCCTCAAACTATCACTGATGTGTTCTGCTAATCTTCCTGCTTTCACTCAATTCACAGCGCTCTTTGGGTTTTGGTTTCCTTTGAATAAAGGAAAAGGATGCTAGATGTGCGAAAATCTTTTCGTAACTACAATTAACCCTCTCGGGATCCTATGTCTGCTGCTTTAATAGCGTGAGAGGCGAATTCTGACGCACTCAAAATCGTAATCGTTAGATTGTAATCGTTGCCTTAACTCTCTGTCTCCATCATGAAGTACATGTATCTGGTATGTGCTTCTCTGATCCGGTAACATCAAGAGCGCACTTTCCTCGGCTCCACGTGTTTCATCGATTTATTTCGCAGGGTTGGAAAGCTCTGTTGAAGAGTGCAGCACTTCGGAAGCGGAAGCTATTTGTCGCACCTTATTTTGTGTGTGTGTGTTTGTGCGCCTGGTCGTTTGATTAATTCTGCGTTTTATTGTTGAAATTTATCATCCGGATGACTGTTTCCTGAGACGTCTTCTCGGATGGCACTGTGACGCAACTCACTGCGCAGTTCTCGCCTGGCTAACGAGCTATTAACAGTCGATCAGTGACAAGGCAGTTTGGACGTCAAAGGAGATTTTCATCGGCCAATTTGTCCAGTATCTGGCGATCTCTTTTGATTGTTCTCCCATCGCCGGTCTGGTCATTAATCGCCAATCGCCTCGTTGAGATGGACAGAGAATCTGACGACGCGAATTCTCTCTGCTCGGTTTTCTGAATAGGAAATCTTTATCTTGCTCAGAGGAGTACTTTAAGACATTAATTTTCAACAGATGATTATAAAGAATTCATTTTGATGCAGGTTCTTCTTCTTCTTCTTCTTCTTCTTCTTCTTCTTCTTCTTCTTCTTCTTCTTCTTCTTCTTCTTTTTGCTACTGCATTGAGGTACTGATAGCGCTTTGAAACATATTATTACCCCGATTACTAGAACAAAAATCACTTGCAGTGGACTGTCTACACACCATGGAGAGCAATTCAGCTGAGATGCCTCTCATTAATTTCTGATTTTGTTTTTAATAAGTTTTCCACACAAAGTAGATTTTATTTATTTTGTAATTTATTTCTACAGACCAATAAACAGTAACAAAAATGTGAAAATTCTGTGTATACAGACTAAACTTGGATAATGATCAAAGCTATATACACAGTGCATTTAAATCTGTATATAGTATGTTAAATTCATATTGGAAAATCATGATCAAATGTGAGGAAAAACTACAGAAAATGTATGTTTGTAAAGGTATGGGTACCCAGAAAATGGCGCACACTCACACATACACCCACACGCATTCCACGTACGCAATATGCGTTTATGGCGAACACATAATACATGTAACAAGTTGACTTTGGTTTTAATTGGATAGGTAGATTTAATCCCTCATAGAGAGGGCCGCTTTGGACGTGACTCACTCAAGTTAGTGACTTATCCAAGGACACCAGTGCCGAACCTTAAACCTTCTCATTCAAAACGCAATGCACAATCTACAAGATCATGACACTCATCAATACGAATGGCAATCAACAATTGGCTTCAATGAATGATTCACTGTATCAATGTTATGGGGTTTTTCCGTATGTAGCGATACAAATGTTTGAAGAATATAATTATGAAATGAAATAATCTACGAAAAATAAATAAGGCATTAGCTTAAAGTTCCTATTTACCTTTGGGAACAGTGATTTAAAAAAAAGGCATGTCAAGATATGACATTTTTAATGCATATGTGTAGGTCTCTTGTACCACAAAACATCCTCTCATATAACATTTTCGCGATAAAGCCTAAAATATAAGGAGATATCTGTATTTTTTCTCAATAAACCGTAACTGTAAACGGTTTAGTGTAGGAACATTTTTAATTCTATTTATTGCTCATATAGGCTATTGTATACTTAACTACATCGATTTTACCGATTCAAATTGATTCAGTGGTTGTTGCTATGCCTAACTCACATTTTAGAACTATTTTAAAGCGCTAATGCTGGATTTTCGTTTCATCTGCAAATGGTAATTTATGCTTTTAAAACATCCCAAATCGTTCGTCATCGTAATATATATATGAACATGATGAAAGTTGATATCTTTAAATTACCATGTTAAAAGTGGTACAATCACAATGCTATATTCTTTGTCGTAAGAGGTTAGAAAACTTGCACGTCAATCTTGTAATGGAAACTTCCAAGAAAGCTAGAAAAATGTTCTTTAATAGAGTAGAGAGTTATATAGAATTAATAAATGCAAAAAGAGCGAAAATATACTTCAAAAAAGAATCGCTACAGGTTTTCACTGTCAAGATTCTAGTGCCTTGCAATAGCTTACGAACGGTAATGGTTTGAATTTTCCAACCTGTTTCGTTTGAATTGAAATTGAAATGATTGGCTGATACGTTGATTCTGTTACACATTACTTACATTATTAGTTACATTAACAGAAATAGAAATCAACATTGGAAATTTCAGAATCAAGCGACCTTCAAGCTGTTTTTAGAAAGAAGGAAAATACACAGAATTTATATTGTAATTCTTGTTCTGTCAGTATTCCAGTGTATTTTATGACATATCCAAAGAGCAAATTTAATGACGATGATAATGACAACCTTAAACGGTTCTTCCCTGTGTATATATATAAAATATGCATACATATAATGTTATATATATACACACATATAAATCTGCAATATCAACAATCTTGTTGAGGTTTAGGTATAGTTCTCATTGATGCACACATCTCACAATAGACGTTTTAAAGTAACCTTCCAGGTGACAATCTGAAAAACACCCAATATGATCATATCCCATGGCTTTATATTTCTTGTCAAGTTCGTGCTGATTACCAGCGTTTGCTTTCGTTTTTCCCTGTTGGACTATACTCATTGTCCATCTAACAAAGGCTGCTCTTTACACATTTATACACAGTGGTATTTGTTTCAAGTGTATTCTTTTTCTACTCCTGTCAATTCTATCATAGATGCATTTCTACCTTCAATGCAGTCCAGGTTTTTGTGCACTCGGTCTGAAAATGTGTTTCACTATTAATTAATGTGACCTTACGTTGTCATAAAGAGTCTCAATGCATCTAATCATACAACTTAACTAAGAATCATGCAACGGGTAAAAAGTTAGCGTCGTGTTTAACTTGTGAGGCCGTTTTCGTCATCCGGAAGGAGATATAAAGTTTACCACCCGACGATGTTATTCTGTTTTACCCGAACCATACACGTTAAAGGACAAGTTCACCTTCATAGACATGTGGATATAACTGTATATGTTTCCCTTGATATCGTTCTACGTAAGTGACATGTCATACACTGTAATAGTCATCTCATCCAGTAGTGACTGCGCAGATACTTGAAAAAACATAACTTTTGAACGGATTGTCCGATTTTCCCCAAACATTCACTGATGCGTTCTACTAATATTGCTGCTTTAACTCAATTACATGTATTATGAAGGTGGACTTGTCCTTTACAGGCTTGAGCAATTACAGTGACTACGGGATGAGTGATTTTTTTTTTATTTTTTTCCACCGTGCGTAACTACTCAAGGAGGAAGGGAGCTGTAATGAAAAGGGCAAGGGGTTGAACGAACCATGACTATGAGACACGCCTAATAATGTGCGGAAGGCTAATATCGCGCATATATAACATGTGCTTGCTCCAATCACCGCTGTCATCATATGACCAATCTAGCATAATTTCCTGCATTGATGAACACCACGTGATGATTGAAAAAGGCCAATGAACGAAATAAGAGTACGTCACAGTGTCAAGAACATTTTTTTTTTTTGCCATCACCCAAAGCGCGCAAATGGGTACCATTCTCTCTAATTTGTTCTGTTTTACAGAAAGAGCAAAACTCAGACTAAACAAACGTAAGTTATTGCGATGTCACCGTGCGGTAAGTTTCCCAACCGGTATAACACCTTCTCCACCATGAATCTAATAATTAATTCATGTCATTTTATTCGATTCTTCTTCTTGTTGTTTTCTGTGACAGAATTGTTGCCTTGCAATTGTAGTCAATAAAGGTAATATATTAGGTCTTTTATTCCTTCTAATCCATTCTCGCTCACTCTCGTGCCATACCATGTGAGATATTGGCATACTATCGAGGTCCATTTCGCGCTGGAAGGAGAATATTTATTGCCCCTAGGGCTTCTCCTAATTCGGATATCGTTCCTGTAGCTTAGTTATGCTTTAATAACATACATCACCCCGACTCTACATGCCAGTCCCCAAAGGGCAGGAATACAGTCTTCTAATCCCTCTCTACTACTCAGAGAGCATATACACTTTCAACAGACAGCGGTACATATGACCTACTAACAATAACACAATGATGCATGACGATTTAATATCCATGTGATATAAAAGCCACAAGAAAGTCGATAATTTAAACAGTCTTCTGTACGCGTTTCATCAGAGCTCGAATACATTTCGACATCCGACGTGGGATATATTCCATCTTTCCAGACGCAGAAGATTTGTGAAGGGAAAAGCATATTCGTAAATGGCATTGGCATGACACATACCTCTGGGATAACGGCATACCACTCAAACTTTTTTCCTTTTTCATTCAGCGGCTTTTTCAGGAAATGTAAATTACATTTGATCCGGGTGTGACGACAAAGATTTTGCCTGTAACGTTAGCAGGTGCAAAGAAACTTGGGAATTTGGGAGGTACATTCAGGCTTTTCGTTCGTACAATTTGACATGTTTGCTTTAGGTTAGAACGTGAAGACGTGTGTCAAATCCTTGTCTCCTTCTCAAAACTCCCCTCCTTCTGTTTTGTGGGCATCTATTCAATTTAATCTCTCCCAAGTGATTAACTCACATGAACGATCTCATAAAATCTCTTAAAGCACTTTTGCCAAAGTCATGAAAGGATTGTAGCCAAACCTATATGTCTAAGTAACTAAATGCTTGGTTTATATACTCTTCGGCATGAATGATACTTCCCAGTATTCAGATTAGCTTAGTTTTCTTTTATTTATATTACATTCATTTACGAGTAGGAAGAGTTCGTGTGTGTGTGGTGTGTGTGTGTGTGTATTCAATCTAGATAACACTCATTCATGAGGAGGAAGATTTCGTGTCTGTTTTTCCATACATTTAGTGAGTAATAATCGAATGAAATCTACGCTTGTTCTAGTATGTTGTATGCGTATATGTGAGTTTGTGTTTGAGATGGTTTTTGATTAATCTTTCTGTGATTTCTAGATTTCTAGAGGTGGAAAAATAATTACATTACCCTTGACTCGCTGCCAATACGGCTTCTAATTCGAGAGTAAGAACAGGAGTCAGGAATGAAACCGGAAATGTCACTTATTAGCATGCAGAAATCATCATCAATTATAGATTTTTTGTTTCGATCTGAACCAATTCTGTATTAATTTTCATTTATTCTACCTCGACGATTCAGCCGTGTGAGGGGTAATTGAAAATATATGAAGTACCATGAGTTTTAAATTCTGTCTCGATTCGGAGAATCGGTCGGCTATCTTTCATGGTAGGTTTTATTTGAAACCTTGCTCTGTGCAGCATGGAATCGAAAATTGCAGTAGAAGGGAGATAATTAGAGGCAATGAGGAATTTTCGATTCCAAATGACACCAACGCAATGTTTGCTTTCATGTTCATCTTTTAATTCCTGCTCATTTTGATACATTCTTGTTCGTTTTATCGACACATCATTTACCCTTACTTTCATCAAATGCAAATAGTTCTGGTGAGTAAGTTACGTTACATGCATGTACAAACATAGAAGGTCATAAAAAGAAAATGTTAATGCATAAATGGAATATCTTTAAATTTGAAACATTATACAGGACTGGGAAATGGGGTGAAAAGGTTAAACATAAACGAGTATGTCAAAATTTAAACATGTGCATGTTTGAATAAAAATCCAATGAATTTCAATTAAGAGTATATATACATATATATGATGTATATCAATATGTTTGTGAAAATTAAATTTCTATTATGAAAGCAAATCTCCCCCGTATATCAGTTCGATATTATAATGCGAATCATCAACAGAAGCGGGATGGTAAATGAACTCTTCTTGTTGCTAATCGACATCCATCATACAAGTTCTGAAACACGCCTCCCCCTCCCTCCTTTTTTATCTGTAAATGACTTAACTTTCTCCTCTTTCTTCAAGACCTTGATGAATTAATTGAATTAGGTAGAATTAGATTAAAACTTTACAGTAAATTATCACTTTAGCCTTTCATGAACTGTTTTTATTTCAATACACCGGTGTTTAAGCGTTGCCTAAAAACTTACAATCCGTTGTTGATGCGTAAAATATGTTTTTTCCCGTAAAATGTTTGAATTATAATGAAATACACATTTTTCTTTTAATGACTATATTTGACAAATTCATTACACAAAACTTTTTCAAATATACATAAATGTCTTGGTGTATATAATACAATGTACAATTAAAGGAATATTTAACTAAACTTAACTTAGATTTTTGCTCAGATCTTTTTTTTTCATCGCAACATGCCGCAGCTCGTTCAAACTTGATTTTTCTTATGAAATTTATTTTTTTACGTTTCCATGAAAAAAAGAAATTGTTTTGATGTTTGTGCACACATTACGAAAATGACGCTTTGTGCAGTCTCATGTAATCTTGAAAAGAGAGAAATAAACGAGTTAATAGTCGAAAAAGAGCAGGAAAGCATCAACTTGATGTATTTCATGTCATTGACGACGGCCGCTGACTTTCGGAAAGTTATCAAGAACA
Organism: Diadema setosum; assembly: GCA_033980235.1. NCBI lineage: Eukaryota > Metazoa > Echinodermata > Echinoidea > Diadematoida > Diadematidae > Diadema > Diadema setosum. The sequence goes on from CM067080.1 coordinate 20,961,587, forward strand.
TAATCATGATACTCATTATACAAACAGCCACCATTGATGTCTACGTCGTATCTAATCACATCTTACAGATATAAACGTGTGCAGTGAAATTAGAAATGTTTAAATAGATAATCTATTCACAGGTATACCACAGGCACACAATTTATAAATGCCAGAATATGTCCATCGGATGTCACTACGGTACTAAGTTGAAAAATGAATAGTTAAAAAAAAAACAAGAAGCAGCGGAAGTATGTTACATCAACATAAATGAATCAAAATAAATGTTACAAACATAAATTGCCATTTCGAAGAGACCTTGTTTGTTTTTGTGTTTTAATCCTCTAAAGTTTATCCTTGCAACGTCGATTTTATGATAACACGCTTGATATCATTTTGATTAAATCTATGACAAGTTGGGAGTAAATATGGTTTCAATTTGTTTACCATATCCTTCGGTTTTTGCACCGTAACACTGATGATAATTCATGTGACATATGATGCACACAATTTACGCTACAGAATGCTCAATGCGAAGTATATTAAAAAAAAAGCCCAAATAAGGAACATGCATGATTCTTTATGATGACAGACATCGTGCGATAGATACATTTGTTTATCTCATCACTGCTCATGTCCGTCAGAACAGTACAACGAGAACACGTTTGGCGGATAGCACGAACAGTTCTGATTCTCGCACGTTTCTGTTTTAAATCACTTTATGGAAACGAAATAATCCGTGAATCGTTCATGAATCAGCTTCTGTGAAACACGCAGCGCTTGACCGACTTGTTCTGCACCTGTACTGACTTACACGGAAGCCCACACACATGATTCAATTTGCTATGTTTACTCTCAACAGACTTGTTGTAAAATAGAGTAAGCGTAGATCATGATGATAACGTAGCTGCAGGCTATTGAAACATATTTTATGATGCAACATGTTAAGATTGCACTGTTTGTTGAGAGGTAGGCCTTCAGACATCTTTGTCTGTGTCGCTTCATGTAAAAGATAGAATTGATATGACGTCACGCAGTGATTTCTGTATTTCATTTGATATTATTGCAAGAGCTCATAACTTAGAAAGAGTGAGAAAAGATGAGATCAATGCGTTTACTCGGTGGAAATAAATCGAATGTGTGTATTGTAGCAAAACACAAACGGCACTTATATGGCACAACTAAAAGCAACACATGGTATGGCGCGTCGGTAGACGGTCAATTCAAGGCCACTACGGTCAAATCCAATAAAAAAAAAAAAAACAGGGCAGACTTTCAAATTAAATTATCAAACTTGGCAAAAGGCAATAAAAGCATTTCCATTGTATGGTGCTCAGGGTGAGAGATTGATAAACCAGAAAAAATTGTATCCTTTAAGGTGGGAGAGGTATTGACTTAAAGGTAAGATAATCATATGATATTATAATAAAGTAGTTCTAATTTAACATGCGTTCACAATGTTTCAGGTTACATTAGCAAATAATTTGGTCTCCTTGAATCCTTCTGCTGACATTTGTTTCTTTACTCTATAGGTGCCAGATTATGGCAGGGATGACGTTACTTGATAGGTTGATGTATGTTATTCCGGAGGTTTGTTATTTCGAGACAAACAAAGTCTGCATACTATGTTCGGTAATCCGAAAGAGGTTCATCATTCCAAAGGTTCGTTAATCCGTCAACAAGCAAAATTTTATTATTCCGAAGGTTCGTTTATTTGAAAATGAAATAAGATTTGATATTCTGAATATTCAATAATAATAATAAAAAAAAATGTATTGACAAAATAAGGAACTTTTTTTTTCTTCTATTTTCGAATCAACGAATCTTCAAAATGCTGAAACTTGCTTCATTTTTCCATTAACAAACCTTATATCATTTCCGGTGTAAGGAACATTCGAAATGATGAAGCTCATTTCACTTTCGGAATAACGAACCTTCGGAATAATGAATCTTCGGAAAAGCAAACCGTAACCATTTGTTAAGGTAGGGAGACATATTTTGTAAAGGACGAATGTCGAGCAAGTCAATATTTCTTGCATACTTTCCTATATGAGATGGGTACTATCCCTAAATGCTCATCCTGGACGTGTTCTTTAAGAATTTATTGTTGACGTAAAAGTAATCCGTTTTTAAAAGACAATTGACAGCCGGAAGTAATAAGTATCTATGTTTCGGAAAACTGAAGGATTTATAAGAACTATGCAGAACAAAATGAAAATGGATGTTAACTTTTTTGATTCGTAAACCATGATCATAACTAATCATCATAAGTGGATACAAAAAAAAAAATGTAAATGTGCCATATCTTTCGTAATAGCATTTCTACCCTTTTCCATCAGATTACGCAAACAAAAATCCTAGATCTAGTGTAACTTGCATATTTTCCTGCAGTGAAATTTGTTAATCAATTTTATAAGGTGTCAGTGTCTTGCTAATCATATTAGTACTTTGCGAATGATTTAAAATGATGTCTCTAGCAGAACCTTTGTTTGAAAGTTTGATTTTGTGTGGGCGTATCCAAGTAATGTGAAGAAAAATAGGATATTATTAAAAAATATGACACTTTATTTAGATATTCATTTGGCCACATAATTGAGGTTAAGCCTGTTATTACTCAACACAAGTCAACATGTATGTGTATCATAATTAAAGTCTCTTTATTCATACAGCAAGAGTGAGACATCTCTATTATCTTCTTCTGTTCTTTTTTTTTTTTATTTGTGGGGGAGGGGTGAATTGACCACCAACCTCTTTTTTTTTCATCCACCAAACTATCATTAGGTGTCAGATGGCAATTTCAGTTTCCTGGTCATCATGGATTTGATCGGCCATCGTAGGCCTGTCATAAAATGTTCTCCGGCCTATATAGTGGCTGCGCATTGATAATTCTGTCACAGAGAGGCGTAAGTGGTGTAAGAAGTACTTGTGCCTTGTAACTCAAGATGAGTAGTCAATGTCAATGAAAGAAACGGTAGAACTGTTCCCCCTTTTTCCCTGCAAAATGGTATCTGAAAAGTCGATTGCCAAATTATTCTCTCTGAGATCTATAGCCTCCATTAAACTCCTTTCACGCTGAACTTTTTTCTTAATCTTAAAATCAGAAACAGGTACGTAATACTCTTTCCTGACATATGCCTAGCCATTTAAGTTTCAATATCACTACAAAGAATGTATACATTTCATGTCAGTCAATGTGGTAGATAGAGATATAATTCTACCTTTTACTGCCATTTATGTAATGACACAAGCACATAAAAAATGGCGCCCTAGTAATGCAATAGTATACCCTAGTCGTGATAGATAAAGGATCATTAATACTTTTGATATATATATATATATATATATATATATATATATATATATATTATAACAACAAAAACAACGATGTGTTGTCACATAGACAGTTCTACACGAACTAGAAATGAACTCGATCAGCAATGTCTGTAATGGCATTACCTGATGCATGAAAAGTCAGAAAAATCTATTTAACTGCTGTATCTGGTTACTATTGATGCTTTTTGACTAGGGGGGAAATCCCTGGAAAGGCGTTTATTTGGATGCCAACCAGCTTACGAATGCTTTTCTCGAGGCATAAAGCCATTGAAACTGTTTGCTCTAACACTCGCATGAATTGGTCATTAACATTTACTGCGTGTTCTTTCGCCTTTATTTGACACGACCACAACAAATACGATGGCTTATCAAATTTCTATTCTGATTTTTTCTTTCGATCAGATAGCCCTCGCATGTATCTGTACAAAGCGCACACAAATGGGCTCGCACAACCGATATCATGCTTTGATATGTTTGACATTAACCACAGGCATCGGATGATGTTTTAGACCATCGATCTTGGTGGATACACCGATTAAAAGTTATAATCTCCCCTCAACTTCGTTAACCTCTTAGTGGTCTTAAGCTACCACCATTTTCAGGAAAGTGCTTATACATTTTATGAATCAGTTATTCTTTAAAGAATGAAAGCAATAATTGCCATGAGGAAATCGGTGCGCATTTCGACGTTTCTAACACGCATGAGTTTACATACGTAGTGGAAAATATAGGAAATAATCAACATTAAACAAAAAAATTGCTATTTTCTCAGAAACTAAGAGAACAAATGCAGATTCCAATGGGTTGTAGTAGCCACCACTGCAACAACCAATCAACTGCTGGAATGATAGGTGGAAGTTGCTCTAGTACATTCGAGATGTTCATTCGTGATAACGGCCCTTTGATGTTATAGAGCCGGGAAATGTCATTAGTATACACAATCTTTTGTAGGCCCTACTGCAAGCGCTTTGGCGCCTGCTCATCTTGTCCTGTATACAACCGAAATGCAACGAAATGGTGTTGCTTAAGGTGAATTTAGTCTCTAATAAGATTTAAGCCCCTAAGCTGACTGTGGACACAAACGATCACACGGGTCATAATTGTGTAAAATCTATCATAATGCCACATTAATTACTGTCAATTGTTTTCCACACAGTTCTGCGAAGAGAGCGGAGTAGAAACAGATCTTCTAAGCCCCAGCCTTCGTGCGTTACAGCTTTCCTGCTGGTTCAAATGCCTTTTAATCACCAGTTCGACTGATAGATTATAGCCTAAAATGTTACCATTATTAAAAAAAAAAAACTGTTAAGAGAAAAGTTCATGACAGTTTATAACTTTTGTGTTATCAGTCGAAAATTTGGCTTGTTTATCAATAAAACACCCGATTTTATTGAGCATGAGTGGAATTCTGTTATATGTCAGTTTTCAGGATTGATTTTCTGACACGAGAAAGACGTTCTAGGGTCGTGTTTTTTTCCGCATGACATTGCCGCTGACCAAAAGAGGGGTATTGACTAAACCCCGTCACTTCTGCGCGATTGCTTCGGTGCCAGGGAAGTTAGACGTGTCCAGTGTCCGCTTGCGACGTGAGAGGGATTTCCAACAGTATTAAGTTATCGTTGGTGTCGTTACATGCTCTAAGTCAATTACTGGAGCGATGTTCACCCGGGGATGAAGAGAATATTAGCTCCGGTGCAGAGGTTGTCTACTGTTTTCCTCTTCTTTTTTTTTTTTTCCAAAAGTGACGCATGCAATGAATATCGACTTCAATGTTTCATACGCGCGGTGGCGATCGATTGTGGTAAGTGATTGCTGATCGTTAGGCTGTATCCTCTACAGTCTGAAAAATGGCTCCCATTTGACAAGAACTATCAATAACGATGGATCGCATATTGAATACCAAAGCGGTGCTTTAAAGTCACCTGGTCATTTATTCCATTTGAAAAAGCAATAAAACCAAAGCGAATCTTATCACTTCCTCAGTCTTTTCTAATGAATTTCACAGACGTTCTTTCAAAATATTACTGTCCTAATAGTCTTTCACATTTCACATGTTGAGCCTCTCATGTAACACGAAATATTATTCGTGTCTCCTGATTTTCCTACCTGCAAAATTCCAATAGGATGTTTTTACTTACCGGTCGCCTTTTTTTTCCAGGTTTTTTTCCCGCCGTTCACTTTATTTGCCTTCACCGGGCCGATAGAATCGCTTTGTCCGTGTTACCACCAGCAACCAACGATGCAGCATGAGAAAGAGGCCGTACGAAGGCTCTCCGCTCTACGTTTATACTTGCCGATTCCCGAGGGACTTTTGCCTGCCTTCAAATTCTCACGCGCCGTTATGACTTCTACTTGGCCGCCAATCAGACCCGTGGGCACACCCATCGCCTATGACGTCATAAGCATATTCAACCAATGACTGGACAGTGTTTTTCATCACTACTTCCTGCAATACAATACTGAGTAGTTGCGATATCGCGGTCTCGATAATCCGTGCGCCGAATTTGTGCAGCACATTGTCTTATCTCATACAGATATGAAAGTAGTGCGTCTGCCTACCATGAAACTGTTGTATATCGCACTTTTCATAACGAGAATTAAAGACATGTATTTTGGCACTGAGTTTCCACAGATTATGTTGGACTGTACACGTACTAAACGTAAAAACCTGGAAGTCAACTTAACGTGCGTCCTATTTATAGTTCTCAGTGCTAACATCGTTTGCCAGTCGGTGTATAGGACTTTTTCATCGTAGGATATTTCATAATAACTGCAGTGGTAACTGATTTCATAGTGATGCACGAAAGACTTTAAGACAGTGAAAGAAAAAAAAAAAACGTCCAGAAAGAAAAAAGATATGGAAAGAGAAGGGAAATGTAAGGAGAAGTAAAGGAGGCAAGAAAAGACTATTGTTATTAGAATACCGAACAGACAAGCCAGCTCTATAGGCAAATGCCACTTCATTTCGTTTTCACTTGATCTATTTTCATTAGCAACACAATTCAATTAAAAAAAAAAAACCAACATTTACATACACAAAGATTACGCAATATTCAAAACAACGTTTTAGTATTGAAAATACTGCGATTCGACACAAAACAATTATCTACAGCCTATTGCAATTTCTATGAATGAACCGAAACAAGATTGTTGGAAATGTAGGGGACTGCAGCTGAAAAGCAGGGCGTGAAAAATGCAGTCCCCCCGTCATTGCCCGTAAACAGTACCTAATTGATCAAGAAGCAAAACTAGGGCACAAAGGAGGGAGTGAAAGAACAGAAAAAAAAAGAATATTTACAAACATGAGGCAGCTCTCTTGTAGAAAAAAAAAACACATAAGTGCAAAAAAAAAATAAATAAAGGGAACCATCTAAAGAGGACCATTAATACCGTGTATGCACGCGAGGAAAAAGGTGCGTGAGCTCAATGAACTATGAAGAGAAAAGTGTGTTCATAATGTAAAGTTTCTGATATGTAGGAATTATAGGAAAACTAATCGTTAAATTACAAGTAAAAGTTTTGATACTTGAAGTTTTCTTTTAATCTGACAACTTCTTTCAAATGTGTGTGTGGGTAATGCAAGGTTGGGGAAAAACTCAAGGAATCTGATTTATTCGTATGGTGTTTCGAGAACAGTATTTCTCTCTCACACTTTCTTTTCTATTCTGAAATACCTCTGGAATAAAACATCCCATTATCTAGCCGTGTCGATGAAATATTCTTAAAGGGTTGGTATGGTGTCTGTTGAAATGGGCTTCAGGTTTCTAACTTTTGAGATAATGAGAAACTTCTTGTGAAATATGACAGAGCATATAGTTCTACGAGGAATTCAAACTTTATTTGATGAAAATATTAGTTTTAAAATGGATGAGATATCTATAAATGACGCGATCCTAATAAAAGGTAGAATCGCTGTGTTTACTTTGTTTTGGACATCTCAACAATTTTAAAGCCGATTTTCTTCAAATAAACTTTGAATTCAAGGCTCTTAGAATTGTATGTTCATTTGATAAAGTGGTTTTTAAGTATCTAACAAAATAGTTAAAAGCTGAATCCTCATCTCAACCAAGACTATGCCATCCCTTTAACCTCACCAACCAATATTGTATGTTTCCTCGCAGGATTACAGTCTGCAGGTTTACATGCTCAACAACTTACCCTAGAGGCTCCAAATTTGCCAATAATGTCAACAGAAAGATCTTAAAGGTACTGTTTACCATCGGGAGTAGTGATTAAAACATGTTCTAGATATGACATTGGTGCATATGTATAGGCAAGTTGTATCACCAAAACATTCTACCATATAAAAATTTTGCAATAGAGCCTAAGGTATAAGGAGATATAACTATTTTTCTCAATAAACCATTACTCTAGACGGTTTAGTCTAGAAACATTTTTTTATTATAACTATTCTTCTCATTCTCTAAATCTAACAATATCTACGTAGCATTTATTATACTGATTCAAATCTTTACATTGGTTGTTTCATCCGTAACTAATATTTGAGAATTATTTTAAAACACTAAAGCATGGTTTTTGTTTCATCTTGCAAATGGCAAATAATGCATTTAAGAATATCATCAAACATAACCGTGTGCATCCCTTCGCTTTGCTGCGATGCAACATCCAGCACGCAATCTGTTGCAAATGTATACTATTAACAGATAATGAATTTTGGTCGATGCAAGCTTAGTCAATCCTTCCATGAATCTGAATGAGAGGATTTGATGCTAAATCCTCAACTGGTCTCTTCAAAGTCCAAATAGATCCATCTATACAATGGCCTGCATATGAAAATAAAGTCTGCATGCATGCTTTGAGGCATTCCTAGATTAGAACGATCGGATCTATAGCAGACGCGTATATTTGTAACTCCATAATGGAGTGACAGTGGCTCTGTGTTTGTTTCCTCTCAGTTATCCCGCGACGGTGTGAAAGTCAAAGAAGTTTTCTGTTGATGCAGATTTGAAGAGAATCGGGTCAACGTTCCATAATAAACAAAACTGACATGTGCGCCTTATTTACTTGTGTGAAATTTCTCTGACGTATAACACCCGCTCAATGCAGCTATTTGCGCCCTTTACAGAACCACGTAGATGAAGCGCAGACCTATATGGATTACATAAAACGTAAGGAATAATTTGAAACTTGTTATCGTAAAAACATCGCGTATACTAGTCTGCCTTTCAGAAAATTTTCTTAGCCATTACACGTTGTAAATAAACATATAACCTTATTGCATTGTCACGTTGCAAAATTCTCTTCGAACAAGTTTTCCTTCTTTCTTTGTTTCATGTATAAGTGGAAAAAATAGGTCAGGCGAATGGAGATCTGATGGCGTTATATATTACTTTTCCTTTACCGTTTCCTTTTTGATCTCATTCCTTTTCGTTTGCCATCTCATTTAGTAGAATCTATGTTTCTCCTTTTTACATGTTATCATGTGTCATTCATTGAATGTCAATCTTTGCACGATGACAGCGTTAATTATGTCTTTTACCCTCTTCTCAAACAACCGACGATGTATCCAATATGAATAAAAACTAAAAATCGCCAAGTGTTATTTTGTTTTTCTTTTCAGATGTAATGTACAATGGATATACAAGTGTAGATATTTTAACTCCACAAATCCTCTTGCTAAATATCACTCTTCTGTAAAAATTCGATGTCACCAATTCCGTAGTGAAATACCACAAAAATAAGTTGGATTCGATTGCCGAGTCACGTGTGAATGACTGCCACCGAATGTAGTGATCATTGCATTAAATTGATATGCCACAGAATTGCGTCGTCTCCAACTCATCAACATTTTCAGCTTCCGCTATGCGGCAGACTTCGTTCGGGTGTCCATGTGGCCAATAGTTCATGAATATATAACTATATATATATATAGATATAGATATATACATATGAAGTACTTGCTTCCAATAGGCGTTAACTCCATTGAAAAATGATGGATTTAGCGCCTTTTGGAAGCAAGTTCTACATTATATATATATATATATATATATATATATATATATATATATATGTGTGTGTGTGTGTGTGTGTATGTGTGTGTATACATATATGTATACATCAAAATAAAAGGAAAGCAAACGACTCCCCCCTCCCCCCTCCCCCCACGCAAAAAAAAAGAAAAAAGTGTCGCAAATAGCCGTCAAGTTGACTATTATGGGGACAATAATGCAAAGATATGCCGGATGCCTTCTTTAAAGTTTGATGACACGTCACGAGCATTCCATCAGTCCTTTACCACATCTGATTTCCATTATAATGAGTTTACCACTCACAGGTTTTCGATTCTTGTCTGAGCTGTTTTTGTCTTTTTTTTGGGGGGTGGAAATGGTTAAAGGCACTATTTACCATTTGCACATCCATGAAACAAAAACCCAGCTTTAGTGCTTCAACACAGATCTAGAATGTGAGTTAGGGATATAGAAACAACCAACTTAAAAAGATGTTAATCATTGTTAAACACTGTTGAATACAAAGAATGTGAACAATAGTTTTATCAAAATTTTTCTAGAATAAACCGTTACAGGTATGGTTTATTGAAAAAAGAACAGTGATATTTTCTCACATTTTAGGCCTTATTGCGAAATTTTCATATGGTAGGATGTTTTTTCATACAACTGATATATATATGGATCAAATGTGATAACTAAATGTGATAACTAGAATATCTTTTAAATCACTGCTCCCAATGGTAAACAGTGGCTTAATATCAAATAAAGAAGGAAAAACGCAAACATGACAAAGACGTATGTTTTGATGATATTGGTTCAAAATGTTACTGCTCTTGGTGTTCAGTTTATGCACGCTCTCAGATGCAAAATGTCACTCGTGAAAAGCACCGGTTTGTGCTAATTAGGGAGAAAATATGTATCCACTTTAATGGATTATTGATGGAAAATGAGCTTGAAATGCCGTGTAAGATTCCTCGGAAAAGGAAGTAGTTTTCCAGGTGCGTTATGAAGAAATGGAGTGTGTCTGTCCGACTAGTGATCATTTCAAGCTCCAATAAGCTGGATTTTCCTGACAGTGTCAGCATAATATTTTGCAGCATGGGAACCCGCGTCAAAGAGAGGGGCTATTTAGCGTGCCGGTTTGTCAGACATGGGCGTATAACCATGTTCTTAGTATAGATAAGAGACAAAGACTGATAATGGGTGTATCTCATCAAATGGTATGTAGACCGTCTGGGAAATTCAATTAAAATGTTGGCCTAGTTATTAGCTCATTTAAAGTACCCAGATATTCGTATCTTATGGAAAAAGGCATAATGACAGCTAAATGGGGGAGGGAAAGGGGTCTTTAGCAGCTGATAATTTTGAATGAAAAATGGAAAATTGTCTTTACTTTGATTAGTAGCATTCATATCATAGTTGTGTCTGAGAAACTTCGCTACATACAATAACTAGGCATAGTTCATTATAGTTTTATTAATTTAAGCAGTGTTACATCTGAGCTCCGGACTATCGTGGCTATTTACTCATTCAGAGTAATGTATTACCTTTATCACCTTCAAAATTTTCGAAGAATTTTTTTTAGGTTTCTTGGTTCTAAACACAGAGTGCATTAGTCTAATCACCCGAGTTGAACTGACTGAGAACAAGTTCCACCCGTTGATGTAGTGCAAATCGTCCTATATGCTAATTATAGATTGTTCTATGAGTTATCACAATGAGTTCGTAAGCATTTCTTCAAATAACGTTTGTTGTATTCAATATTCTATTTCAAAAGATTCCTTTTTTTTTTAAAGAAATGGGAAGTATAGTTCTACAACCTGTACATTTGCAAAAACTTTATACTGTTTAGCACGCCCCACCATTACAGGCTTTCAGAGCGGAGAAATTTCAAGGCTCGTTATCTCTGATGCATGGGTTGTGATTATACGTATGGATTTATCTACCCCACAATATCTCTATATTAGTCTATATACAATTAAACTTATTGTATTCGTCATTATCAACAACTTAAAGAAAGTGTTAAACAGTAGTTTACGTTAATTCACGTAAAAATTGAATCAAGGTTTACGAAATTTGATGAGATGCAGAATACAATGTCTGTTTTCGCCTTATGGTTGCTGTCAATCTGAAAGAAAAATAATAGATCAGGGTCGGATCCGGGAATTCCGTAAAGGGGGGGGGGGGGGGGGGGGGAGGGGTAAATGAAAGTGCCACTTTCTGGTTTTATCAGCTGATAGGGAAAAAACCCGGCATTTTCTGGCGCATACTTTTATCATGTCTGGTTCTGGTGATCAGTTGGTGATGGAATAAACATAAACCATGAGGGATAGACTGTAACCAGCATCCCCCTCCCCCGATACCACCAACTCCTACCAATCCCCTTCACCAACCCCTTTGAGTCGTTCCGTCCGGAAGGGTATTATGTCCATATGATGGCAATGTATAAACACTTTCTTTAAAAACAACAAGAAGAAAGAAATATGTCTCTGAAATTAAATGCAGAAGGAATACAGTAATCCAGGGGGGCATTTCATGAATCATTTTGTCCGACAAAGTTGTCGGACAAATTTGCTCTCAGCCAATCAGATGCAAGGATTTCAGTAGCTTGTAACAGTTTGTTAGAAAAATATCTGACCAAAACGCTTCATGAAATGCCCCCCGAAGTACGCGGATATGCGCATGTGTGTGTGTGTGTGTGTGTGTGTGTGTTCCCGCGCGCGCGTATGTGTGTTATTTTGACTGACATGGAAAAAGAGGAAAAGACAAGAAATAGCATTAAAATACGAAACGTTACACGTACTAGGAGATGAGAGCGACAGACGTGGGTAGGGATGTTTAATTTGTTACATCTTCCATGAGCTTCCTGCCGAAATAGAACTATCAAAACAACATTTACGTCGTTAGTGGCCGAAATTGAGTCGTAAATACGACGTGACGCTTAATAACCGTTAACCTGCGCCTCTTGCGTGCTATTCGGCTACTCCAGTTTCACCGATCATTAATCCTTGTGGTGTACCCGCATCTACTGTGGCGACAACATAAAGCATTCTTCTCTTCTTTTTTTCTTCGTCGGCTGCGGTGCCATTTCCAGGCACTTTATTACCCTTTTCAAGGCAAATTAGTTTGTTTTGTTTTGTTTGTATAATATCAATCATACCAAACAATGGTTTTCGGCGTAAGAAGAGACAATGTTGAATGAAAATCCGCCAGAGATTGATAATGGGAACATTGCCTCAACGTGCTTTGTCAAGAATAACTTTGATAAAATTGTTATATCTTCCTAGCAGAAATTACAGATAGGAAATCCAATCCATATATATGCTACCTGTGGGGAAAAAAAAGGGTCTTGAAGTCAAGAATTTTGTTCCAGTTTACACTAGCTCACGAGTGAAAATGTGTTCATGTAATAACACATGAATACACCATACAGATGGATTGATAACTTCGACTATAGATACAGTAAGGGAATTATCAAATTAACTTGACGTATTCGCGAGGCGCAATAAATTCATGGTGCTCCTAAGTATCAATGCTACTGGTCATTTTGTTTCTATATAACGTAATCATTCGGAGAATCTTGATATACATTTCATGTGAGTCATGGGTGGAATATGGACGAAAACATGAGATAAGGAGACGTCGGTCTTAAAAATAAACCACTGCTCCATGGTGGTATTTTTGTTTGTTTGTTTGTTTGCAGCTGTTGTTATTATTATATTTTCAAAACTTCCAGACATAAGATATAACGACTCTATGAGGTAATTCAGAAATAATGACTCACAACACAAATAATGAATGTTTTCATTATCAATCAATTCATTTTATTTCTGAATTTCTTTTCCATTTATATTCACTTTCATTTCTTTTCATTTCATTTTATTTAATTTCCAACAATAAAAAATCATTTACAAACACATTATGACACAATATCAATATCATGTAGTAACGAAGAAAATAATGTGAATTAACAATACTGCGCTACACTTTCTGATGGCATCGAATTAAGATAAAATTGTTGGAAAATGGAGGAGACATGCTAAAAAGGCAAGCTTGTATTTTGCCGTGTCCTCGTGCACAATGTAAGTACTTACTGTACAGTAGCAATAACACCAAGGAGGTACTGTTCAGTATTTCCTCATTGCTTCATTGCTTCATGTGGCACTTCATGACCTTGCCTTTGACCTTGGACATCTTTATTGATGCCCCCTATAATTCCACGAGCCCAGGTAACAGGTTCTATTTCCGCTGCCGGAATATGTAGATAGATAGATGTTAGTGATATTCTTGATTGTTGTCGTTTCTTCTCCTTCTTTCTTTTGTCTAAAATACGTGTGCCGTTGTTGTCTCTTTTTTGTTTTGGCTGATTTTCTCTCTCGTTATCTTGGATGAATTTTCCTCGCCACGAAAACAACCATCAGGAAATCCCATGGATGCATAAGTAATGGCGAGCGTCCAGTTCCTTTCACTCGTTGATGTGAGACATTCTCTTACGCGGCCATGTATACATGGGGCTCATTGCTAGTGCCATCCGAACGCAGATCGAGGGGCCAACGCTATCATATTATTGTTTCTTCATTCCCTTTGCCTCGTAAACACGCTTATATATAGAGCTGCAGGAATCTTGCAAAAATTCACGTCCGAACGAATGCAGAATGGAAGGACTCGCATCTCAAACCATCAGAGCGACAGAAAGAAGACATTCCATGACTAAGAGTTGAATATTAATGGAAAGGGCGAGAAAACCGTACAAAGAGAGGCTAAATGCCTCTAAGCAAGCCCTATTGAAGATCTGATAAGAACACGGGGTACAAATGACACTAAAAGCAGGGCGTTGGCAAGTCCATTTGGACGCGGCTCAAAATTACATCGAATTATACTACGTTGGACACTGTATAGCCTGTAGCTGACTAACGTGTGCAAGAAACCGTGTCCTAAATAGACAAACTTGAAATTTATGTTTGTTTGTTTGTTTTTTGACTAACATTCTGATCTAAAGCCACCTTCTGGCATCAAAATAAAGCGCCAAGAACAAGAACTGCACACATACAAACATACACCACACTTAACTTTTATTTCTCTTGGAAGTGAAGTTTACGGTCAACAGAAGAAGGATTGCAGTTGACAAACAGTATAATCAACTTAATGAATTATGGGAAAGGAGTGCAAAATGGGATTAAAACAGATGGTGACTGCATTACGACAAGTCGACTAGCATGAGATTATGATTTTGTACGAATGTATGATGTAGGGTAATAAAAAGGTATGCAGAAATAAGGCGGTGCGAAGGAGAAAATGAGACGGATAATGAGAGAAAGAGACTCGAAAGAGAGAAGGAGCGAATGTGTGTGTGTGTATGTGAGTGTGTGTGTGTGTGTGTGTGTGTGTGTGTGCGTGTGTGTGTGGGGGGGGGGGGGGCTAGGGGTGAGAGATCAATTTGGTATACTGTTAAGTTGAGATGTTTCCATCTTACTCTTATGATCACACCCTGAAAGTGTGTCATAACTATTCAAAGTAATCCATTTGTTGATACGTGCTGTTCAGTTTAGTTTGTTTATTAATTTCTTGAATACAGTATAAATGATGGAATTTCACTCTTTCCACAATACATTCAAGTGCGTTGCATCAGGAGACAATGGTAAAACGACTGTATAGAGAATGGCGAAAAATATCTGTAAACGCACAAGTGATAAACAAATACACATTATACAAACATACCAAACAAATACAGATCGTGAAGACATATTATATTCATTTGAAAGTATACAGCTGACACTAGTGATCTTTTTTTAACCTCTTCTGAGGCTCTGAAATTTTTTTTCCCCATGTGAAATGACTGCATTATCAACTTTTTTTTCCCAATGGCTCTTGCCTGCAATTAATTACATGTTCCGTTTACTGGTAAAGCATATTGGTGTGTCACTTCAAATGGTCTATTTTCAAAGAGTTCAACACAAATTGCTTGGGTTTTTTTAAATAAAAAAAGTTGAATATAGATCATTGATCACGTACACCAATTTGCATAATAACGGTCCCCATGTTCAAATTGACTTTTGTAAAGATGATAAAAAAAGGTTTAAGGTTTCACGAAAGTGACTTAAAATAAGATGAACATGAAATCAGAAAGTTTAAAGGCACATCAATCTTGGTAAAAGACATATCACGCAAAATCAATTTCATGAAGTGATGACATCACACGCCTGTTACAAAAACCTGCAAGTTCATCTTAAATCAGGCTTCAGAT
Source organism: Diadema setosum (assembly GCA_033980235.1). Taxonomy (NCBI): domain Eukaryota; kingdom Metazoa; phylum Echinodermata; class Echinoidea; order Diadematoida; family Diadematidae; genus Diadema; species Diadema setosum. The sequence continues at coordinate 20,977,112 of CM067080.1, forward strand.
ATTAAAGTTTACATCATCCACGGCCCCCATCCATTATAAAAGAGCAATTGAAAAATCCATGAGACATAAACACACAACAACAAACAAACGGAAGTAAGGTCAGTGCGGCGTTGCATTCAACAATGAATTTTGATACAGTTTTGTTGTAATGAAATTAGTATAAATGGTACACAACATTTTCCCCCAATTATATTCTCGCTGCCTCAGGATGATAAGAAGGCGACATCTTGTATCGAAATAAACTTCACCATTCTTCCCTAGGGCCCTTTTTACCCGGCAAAGGAAGAAGGATAATTGCAGAAGAAAATTATAACAAACGCGTGACGAATTGCACAAAGCACTACAGATGACCGTGGCAATCGCTTTCAGTGTTCAGTCATACCTCTCCGGGGATACACATAGGACGCTTCTTCGTATGGCCCATAATAATTTGCTTGTTTGTTTTGACTTCAGAATTTTAGTTGAAATGGGTCATGAAATACAGACGACAATAATTCAAAGAAATACCTAGGTTTAGCAACATTACCTTGATAACGACGCCATTTTGAATTCATCTCGGAGAATGCGATCCAGAATAAATCAAACGATTTCGCACCAGTATTTCAATGATTTACGTCCTGCGGTACGCCATGGTTGGAAAGGAAGACTGGAGAATAGTGTTGTCGATAATATACATCAATAATGGGGGAAGGAATTACTGGTATATTGCGTGTATACGGTTTTCATTTCAAGCAACATGACTGTGTGGCATACAGTGTGCATGCAGATTGTTGTTGTTGTTGATGATGATGATGGTGTTCTTGTTGTTATTTTTGTTGTCAAACGTGTCGTGTGCAGCAAAGATGTGGCCATGTATGACTCCAGTGAGCCAGTAAAGATAAGCCGCATGTCTGTACAGAAAACTCAATTCAATTCATTTAATTCATTTATTTCATTCTCATTTTTTCCAACAAAACATAACACAAGGTAAATCAGAAACTCCATCATAAGCATATATACAGTACAGAGTGCGAAGAATAAACGATATACAACAAACTAATAGAAATAAATCATGTATACATACGGGAAAATACAAAGTTATATTTTGAGAAGAAAAAAGAGAACTGAGAGGTCCACTAAAAAGCAGTGCTTGTAGATTGTGGACCACTCAAGATTGTGGAAAACATCCCTCCATGTTAAACAAAAAAAAAAAAAAATCACTGCGTTGACAGACATGGTTCAAGCAGTTGAATTTTTGTCTCGTGTTTGAGATCGGAACAAGGATGATAATAATACGAGAGGGTGATAATACATTTCTAAGTGACATTTTGTGTGTGGTAAGGTCTACATCACTACGGCGACAAGCATTTATAGTTTAAACCCTTCTGTGACTACTTATTATTGTCTTTAATTGTATGTGTGTTTTGATGTTTGTGTGCGCGTCATCACTGTTTGCACTGTGATTTATTTCGTTTTGTTCAGAATGAAGGGGGGGAAATAGGGGAAGAGCAGAATAACAGCTGTCCACAGCTACCCGAAGACTCAATCTTGCATTCACGTGTGATCTCACCAAATCCGCCGCAAATTGCTTCCCATGATCTGCGAAGTCTTCGCGGTTGTCTTAGCCCTGTCACCGGCCTCGTGTCTTATCCACCACAGTCCGAATACCATTAGGCGCCAAATGGTCACTCGTCTACATATACGCTGCATTTCTTGTAATCGTATCTTCACACAAAGCGGTGTGGATCTGTGCTCAGGTGTTTTTTTTTTTTTTTTTTTTTTTTTTTTTAGGGGACAGCGTTTCTGTGATGGGTGGGGTGGGGGAGGGGGAGGGGGAGGGATGAGGTGGGGTAGTATGACAGGATGTCGTCTGCGTTTCAGAGAAGAGAAATCGTGCAGCTTTTGTATGGGTATAGTACACTCGTGTATATGTCATGTTTGCCATTTGTTTGTTTTGTTTTGTTTTTCCCTTTCACCATGACCTCTAACGTGTTCTATTAGACCAAGGAGGTTTTATATATGGAGTTCCAACTGCCTGCAATTATTCAAACAGTTGTCAGATTTCTATTGATGTACAAAAGAATTCCACAGGTGCACTTGTGCCTTTGATGATCGATGTTCCAAGCCGCCGTCTTGCTGAGCAATGTGAAGATTCATTTTGAATGTTATCATAATGTTGGTCATATTTTGCTTATTTATTAATCAAATGAATTGAAATTTCACTTAATGATAGAGCATGCAAAACAAAAGTCAATCCTGTCCAGAAATTTGTGCATAAGTGTAAATCAGAGCTGTATCATGTGAAAATGTTTACAACTGTACCATCCTGGAAAGCTGGTTTTATCACTTTTCCGCTTAATTTCCACAAATGAAACTAATATGGAATAATCTTCAAGTATAATTCTTTATTGATAGATATATCAGATTAGTGCCCGGGTATGCCCAGTCGAGTAATTTTCATCTTTATTTCAGCATTTTTTTGCTCAATTTCTCTTCGCGCATCCTCGTGTCTGTACCACCTACCTTTTATAAGAAGGGATAGCGAAAAGTAATTACCATCACAATCTTCCTTTGAAAGTGGCTGGTGATTATGCAATGAGACACGAGTCAATTGTCTTCGTATCTTCGCGGCAGATCCTGTTTGGCACATGCTTCAAATATTTTTTGAGCGGCGGCTTCGAACATCTAGCAGAGGGAATAAGACGGTTGTGACTCCATTCTCTAGAACCTCCTTGCTAGAACCTCCTTGACTAGACAAACAATCATTGGCAACTAGAATACTATTGCTGCGTTGTTTGTTTGTTTGTTTTTTGTCCAAACCATGCAATATTGTTGCTCTCGAAGAGAGTCATAGCCGTACCAAAAAAAAAAAAAATGATAAACAACGATTCTGTCCATTTTGAGTAGAAAATTCTTGTAGAAGAGGTGGGAGGACAATAGAAAGGTTAGAGATGCATGTATAAATAATCATCATGTACAAGTGTAGATCAGCGCTGGTAAAACATAAAGACAAGACCAAAACCAAAGGGCGAACACATTACAAAGCTATTCAATATTGCGCCTACAGAGTTGCCTGTAGCTGTGGAAGAAGCTAGGTTCGCTACATCTTTTTTTTTTTGGGGGGGGGTGGGGGTGGAGGATGTTTGCTTTACAAAACACGTGCTCTTTCTTATCTTAAAAGCATGGTTTCCTGCAAAGGAAGTAAACTCAACACGCCTATAAAATGACGTAGAGTGGGCCTCCACATGAAAGACATTGGTTGCGTTGTATACACAAAACGAAGAATAGTGAACATTATTGAAGCTTTGTCTGCAAGCGTAAATGGCTGAGTTGTTGCAATGTGGTCCCAGAGTTACTCGTCACAATTTTGGTATTAGATGTGTTACGGCTATCAAGTCGGCGATTATTTTACAAGACCGTTAATCGTGATATCAAATGACACATATTCATACCTAAATAAAAGACATGGGGAAAATAGAGGACTATAAGAGTGCATGTGGTTATTTGAATGCACCAGTGAACTATTATTTAAACCAAACATACCAAAAGTGATAAACATTTAAGCCGTTTTGTTTTAGAATATCAATATTCCTAGATATAACATTGATCGCAATTGTCATTCTCAGGAGATACAAAATATGAAAATAAAACAAATGAAGAGTTTGCTTCAAAAAGGCGCTAAATCCATCATTTTCAATGAATGTAGCTCCTTTTGGAAGCAAGCCCTTCAAATACAGAAAGGGATGTTTATGATAGAATTCTGTAGTCCGAGCAAAAGGCAGATAGACAAATGTGATAATGATGATGAACGTGATAAGATTATACGCTTGAGAATTTTGACATGAACACGATGAATGAAAAAAAAAATGATAATATAATCTTTATTGGTTTAGGCGAAATTGAATGAACACGTGATTTCTTTCTGTCACAGAGTATCTTTTGGTCATGCTGGTGTCGTTTTTCATTTTTGCAATATTCGACAGTAGAGATGATTTGCTTTCTAAAAGGAATCGGCTACCACCATGATTGACAAGTTTTAAGAGCAAACAGTTGTCGAGACCAGTCATGACTTCTTTTTGAGCAGTAAACCGAACAATTTTTTTTTTTCCTCACGCCATCTATCTTACACATCACATCTGATGATTGATATAAATACTATTAAACTGTTGAAAATACACATATCTTGTTTTTACATATTTGCAGGCATGCCAGATTTCCGATATTGGCCGTATCAACAACATAACTTTAAATGTCAATCAATGTAGATATATAATGATATTACCTTACTTATATCTCACCTTCCCACTTAATCCCAATATGTTTCTATCACAAATGTTTCATTTCTTTGTTTTGCACTATTTCATGTAGGAGCTGCTTCCCACACCATAATTGAACTCCCCCATGCCGATAGCTGTGTAATACGACGTTGTTCTTACAAAATGGATTCACCCTGAATATGGTCCCTGAGGTATGTCAGAATAGATTCAACCGCTTTGCATGTGTTCCTTATTCTTCTTTCGAGAAAGATTCAAAATGAGTTAGATTTTCAAGGTTGTGAGACGCGGACATAGCTATATCTTCACGTTACAGGAAGTCCCAAATGGACATTACGGAAAAACAGGACACGAAATGGGCATTCTATCGACGAATACAAAGCCGTCCGATTTGAATTCGGCTTCACAAAGTGTACCATTTGTGTTCTCTATGGATACAGATTCGATAAGTGAGTTGAAAATGAATATGACATGGAAATACTTCTGTTATTCTTCCGGTTAATATTTGTTCTGATGACAGCATTCTGAATAAAATACAAGGGCATGATGTTACACAAGCACGACAAATATTCAAAGTATTAGTTTATATCACACCACAGACCAACAATTATGATGCCATGACAACCCTACAATTTTTCGGTATGAGAACTGCACAGAACTGTGTGTGTGTGTGTGTGTGTGTGTGTGCGCGCGCGCGTGCGCGCGCGCGTGTGTATGCGTGTATGTTCGCTCGCGAGTGAAGAACAGATAGAAATATAAATAGATACAAAGAGAGAGAGAGAGAGAGAGAGAGAGAGAGAAGGAGAGAGAGAGATGTATATGACAGCTATTGATGGGTGTTAGAGTAAAGCCGCTATTTTAGGAAACATTAATTTTGATAACACTTATCAGCTCTTTTCCCAACTGATAGTAGCATAATCTATCTCATATTTAAAGATCAAGTTGAGTGTGAACAAAAAAAAAATACAAGGTAACTAACAGACAACTCCGGCAGTAAGCCGGATTTACGCCTTAACCTACGGAGTTTGATCACAACCCCAACCAAGATTAGAAAGCTAGGGAATTTTAAGTGCCAAATATCAGGAAATTGTTATATTTACAGTCGGAATCACATTCCACTCATTAGTTTCTCCGTTGATATCAGCTAATTCTAGCCCGAAAAAGGGAAGCATAAACACGGATCCCTCCTTCCGTAATGAAAGTAGCAATAATAAGTTGTATTCTTTAATTCATGTCACTGCAGACCCATAACAACTAAAAAGATATATATATATATATATATATATATTTTTTTTTTACGTGCTAAACAACTGTCGTTAAAAATAAGCCCTTTCCCTTTCAATACCTTTAGTATTTTCGTGCACGAATAAACAGAAGAACTGTGAGGTGATTGAATTAAGTGTGTCTTCTAAATTAGCTCTTCTGTTTGCAACTAATTATTATTATTCTGCTGAAAATATGTAAAATGTCAAAAACTTATAACTTGAATCTGGCGCGGAATGTCAAATTACAAGGCAACTAACAGACAACTCCGGCAGCAAGCCGGATTTACGCCTTACTTAACCTACAGTAAAAATCGGCACCTATTGCAGTCTCAATGATAAACAAGTTATTTCGGGTGCATGTCACGAGACCGACACCAACGAGTCATATAATACATTCCACATGTCATACAGTCCACGAGTCACAAAGCCCACGAGTTATAGGCCTACAGCTCACGAGTCATACAGCCCATGAGTTCGACACTAAGCTAACAAGGCCCACGAGACCGACACAGTAAGATCCGTGTTGTAGGTGTCGAACTCGTGGGCTTTATTTGCCATTATGTCGAACTCGTGACTGTAAGACTCGTAAGTTCTAGGCCTATGACTCATTGACTTGTTTTCAATGTCGAACTCGTTGGCTGTATGACTCGTGGATGTCAGTTTCGTGGAATGACATCCCAATTTCACCCCACCCCCCAAAAAAAAGCAAAACAAAACAAACAATAACTACCCAGCAAACACTACATGAGAGCAATGAAATATGCACTTTGGCCATGGTGTAATAATCAAATATAAGCGACTTTTTTGCTGTGTATGAGAAATAGTGTTGAGAATTTTTCCATAATCATTTTTGGTAGTGAGCTATGTCACGCATGTGTAGTGATTTACGGCACCTGTTGCCTTACAAGGTGTGTCCCATAAAGGTACAATAGCCAATGGAATATACATTCATTTACTTTAATACGCAGTATAATATAGGGCCAATCACAACCAACCTTCCCCCTTCTCTTTTTGGCCTGTCTGTAAGTTTCTGCCCTCCTGAGGAACAGAACAAAAATAAGAATTGCACAGAACAGAACAGAACAAACCAAAACAAACAGAGCCAGCAAAATCCTGCATGCTAGCAGCCTTTACACAGTATCCGCCGTGTCGCGGTACACGCTTTACCATTATAGCATCACCTTGGCACAGATCTGTTTTGTCGGGGTGAAACACGGGGAGATAGAGTCAAATAAAACATCATCTTATTCTCTCCTCCTTCATATTATATGCGATTGACATGTGATGCTATATTCAACGCCGCACCTCGATGGGCGAGCACTCTCAATATCTAAACAAGAGGGATGGTCACCTACCCATCTGATTCAATTAGACGTAAGAGAACCCCCAGTCCGGTAAGTCGAGCCGCTACCCGCTACTTCGCTCGACATCTTAACTGCGACTTCCCGCGCCTAATTTGAGTTTCACGTCAATACCAAACCCTTCTTGCGCCAAAGACACAAGACCTATTCTCATATTGAATCACCAACGATCATTAGCAGAAATCTAATCGTCAGCGTGGTTGGGTTTAACGGTCGCACTTTCGATTACCTCTTCTTTCTTTCTTCTTTTTTATCCTTTTGTTTTCTTCTTTTCTATTTTCCTTTCTTCTTTTCTTTTCTTCCTTTCTTCCTTTCTATCTTTCTTTCTCCCTGTATGTCTCTTTTCTCCTTCTGTCGCACTTTTAATTACTTCTTCTTTCTTTCTATTCATCTTTTTGTCGTCTGTTTATCTATTTTATTTCAATATGTGTCTCTCCTCTTCCCTTTAGTGTGTATACTTGCATGTAAACAGCACGCGGAAAGCGACACGTCGAGACCGGTCACATACTGAGACTATTAACAAGGAAATACACACAATCCCCTTAATATTATTTTTATTCTCTTTTTGTAATCAGTTTTCTGACATTTTCTTTGTTATCTCTCTTTCTTTCCTTCGTTTTGCTTTTTGTTTTTTACTTCCATTTGTCTGCCATCACATTATCAATACATCTTTCATTAAGTTTTCCTTTTTTTTTTTGTTTTGTAGATCAAGACGCCCGTACCATCTCGTCCAACTTTATATTTTGCTTTGTTTGTTCTATAATTATGTTTATTTCTTTTTGTCAGTTGTGATCTTCTGTCCCCAAAGAGACTCAGTACGCAATTTTTTGTGTCCCCTTCCCAAAATCCTGCGCTTGGACATTTTCCATGCAAGTGGAATTCCCCAGTCAAAAGTAAAAAAAAAAACAGTCAAAATTAATTCGTAAAAAAAAAAGAACAACAATGAAAATTTGATCAAGATCCGATAGAGTTAAGCGAAGTTGAATGAAAAGTGGGATTTTTCGCTTGTTTTCAAGTAAAAAGTTCTTTAATAGTCAATATGAATGTGCAAAAAGTAAGTTTATAATGTTAATGTATATGCTTTTGTTTCTTTTTTCACTGAAGAGCTAATAAGCATCTTCATGAATATAACCACATTATGTACATTATGTGTATGTTAAATCATGGATAAAATACTAGTATGCCCTTATCTATTATGTAATGTACTTTATATTGCACTATGTCATTTGTATTCGCTTTTAAAGACATGAAACGGTTGTAGAAACAGTTCCACAACTACCACTTATTGGTAAAAGACATAAGAAACTGCCCATTTGAATAATGGTATAAATCGGTTGGATTGGCATGATTTCTTTATGACGAAATCAGAATGTCACTCGTGTCAAATATGCGTAAACATTTCGACTTCCAAAGGTAATGGAAAAGCCAGATCCATTACATTTTCGGGTTTGTGGATATCTTCAGTTCTAACTGTTAGATCTTGGTCTCGAGCTGTTTTCTTCACATGCGTATTGTAATGTCATCCCCTTGCATACACTTGTTGTTAGTAGATCAGACCCTCCCTAGGCAATAAAGAGAGGTGCAGCCTGAAAAGTTGACATGGATAAATATTTTGTTGTTTTGTTTGCGCAGGAGGCAAGTGAAATGTCTTATAGCAATGTCTACTGTCGGTCTCATTCATTGCAAACTCAAATACGTATTTCAAAGTAAGGATACTTAAGTCAGCACCATTCCTCACCTAGCAGCAGAAATTATACAAATAATGACACTACTACTACTACTACTACTACTACTACTAATAATAATAATAATAATAATATTACTACTACTACTACTACTAGTGTAAGTAAGTAAATAAGTAAGTAGATAAATAGATAAATGAATAGATAAATGATTGAATGAATGAATGAATGAATGAATGAATGAATGAATGACTTAAATGAGATAATTAAATTGAAGATATTTTGGAAAAGAAAGGATAACAGTTTGATTAAGATTAATCAACAAACAAATCCAACACCAATTTGGAATGAAAACAAACAAACAAACAAACAAACGTACAGACAAGCAAGTACTTTTTTCAAGTCAAATTCACATATAATTTCGATCAGGTAATTCTTTTCTTTCTTTCTTTTTTAATCTGTAGCTTTGTTCGTTATCCTAGCTTTGAGACTAAAGAGTTCTTTTAGGTATTGAAGTTACGGCAAAAAAAAAAAAAGACACACATATTAAAGGCATAATTCATAATTTGCAGATGAAACAAAAACCCAGCATTAGTGCTTTGAAATAGTTCTAAAATGTGAGCTGGGGATAGAAACAACCACTGTAAAAATCTGAATCCGTATAATCGATGTTAAGTATTGGTAAATACACAAAATATGAACAATAGTTATAATAAAAATGTTTTCAGACTAAACCGTATACAGTTACGGTTTATTAACAAAAACACTGATATCTCTTTGTATTTTAGGCTTTATTGCAAAAATTGTGTATGGTAGGATATTTTGTGATACATCAGACCTACACATATGCATCAAATGTGATATCTTAACATTTTTGAAATCACTTCTTCCAAAGGTAAAATGTACCTTAAATGGTTTCATTTCCATACGTGGTTTATGTAAGCAGGTAAATGCCGGGCCTTTTTAGCGAATGTATACATGAATTTGAAGTAACATAAAACATATTGCGCAACGTCCGCGCAAGGATTTACACTGTGCAAGGGATAGATTCTAATGAAGATTTATGAACTCCTCATTAAAAATAAGATAAAATAGAATGAAATAGAAATAACAATAAAAAATAATGATAATAATGATATTAATGATAATCATAATATATTTCCAGAAGTCTGATGCTGCCATAATGTTTATCCTATGATATCTGGACGTTGTATCTCAGTGTTTTCACATCAATAAATATAGTATAGGACAGTATATCAATATGTGCTAAGAATATAGGCGTACGGTAACTCAGTGCCTGTGAAACTACATGTATAACGTACCCAGCATTCGTTTGCCTGCCTCTAATGTGTAACTGTATGGACGATACCCCGGGGATGATACTACTACAAATTCATGTACATCAAACCACCATTCGCTAAATTAGTGTTGTCACTTTTTAAATTTATTTTAAAAAAGTACGTTCTCATGTTAATGGAAAATAAATATGGCTACGCGAAGAACCTTCTGTCGTATGAATTCTGGTATTGTTCTGTTTTACAAAAGATTGTGGAATCTGTCTTTGCAGGGTAATTTAACTATTTCTAGGCCAGCGAGTCAAAGTGCTCAAATTTCACACACAAACCTAATGACCAATAATCAATGTAGCACACAAAAGGATAAAGAAACCATCAAACAACCAAAGTCAAAAGAAAAGAGGAGACATAAATGTAAGGGGGAGAGGAAAAAAAAAAACGATGTTGAAGACGGGGAGAGAAAAGTAGAAAATGTATTGAATAGCTATGAATGAAAGAAAGCAATTGGGGTATGCTACATGTACATATTGTGAGGGCGCTAGACTACAAGCACTCTGCGCCCTGATTGAGGCATGCTCCGCAATGAATGCGTTACTTCGAAAACTGCACGCTGCTATATATACCGTGTCCGGAAATTAGCATATACGATGTAATTTGTGAGGGCGTTAGACTACAAGCACTCTGCGCCCTGATTGAGGCATGCTCCGCAATGAATGCGTTACTTCGAAACTGCACGCTGCTATACCATGTTCGGAAATTAGCATATATACGATGCATTTTAGAGTAGGCATTACTTTTCCATTTCGTTTCCTCATATTTACTTCCTTGGTCTACACATGCGATGTATCTCAGTCTTTAAATTTCAAAGTAATTCGGTCCAAATTACAGTGGGAAAAAGATAAAATAATAATTATTGATGTAGAAATATAAATGGTTGAAAAATTATTTTCATTCTCATTTTTCTTCCAACAACAGATAACACAGATTAAAAAAAGAATTATATCAACCCTACCAGCGATTCGTTTGCCAACAAATTCAATGAATGAAGATTATTCAATTATCCTATTCCTTATTAAGGATTACATTCTCTTTCTGTTAGATCGAGGCAGAGACACAAAATACAAGTCCTGCTAAATATGGTAATGGTAAGGGAGCGATACACGGAAGTGCACGGAAGTACACTATAGAACGGCGTGCTCAATCTAGACATTGCAATTTATCATTATGCCGAATCTGCTTTCGAATGCTGAGTAATATAGCTTTATCTATTATAGCTGTTGACATTTCAATTATTCCAAAGTCACGGTGGGCGGTGAGTTGGTTCAGTTGGTAGCGCGTCTGCCTCACGATCACGCGGCCTGGGTTCGAACCCGAGTCTGGACTGAGCAATGTTGTGTGCAAGCATACCGTCCCCTCGTAGAATGGAGGTCCCGTATATGAGAGAGTAACAACTCATGCACGTAAAAGATCCCGCTTCATTCATTCATCGTAAAGAGCAGGGTGTTTAACCCGGTGAAGTGGTCCCACCTCAAATCCAACTGGACCCCATGGAAGACCAGCTTAACGTAGCTGAATATGGGCTATCCAGCCATCTTCTCAGATGGAAAATGAACAAACAAACAAAACAAACAAGTCACGAGGCCTGATAAATCACTTCTCCTTAGTGGGTTGGCTAGCTTTACAAATAGTTCGCTTTCGCTTTCGCTAAATTATGCTAAAATTGACCAGTCTGATGGCAATCAGTACTGGATTGGTGATATCTTTACACACACGTCGGCATTAACACATGTATCACATACTCTATAGATCTTGTCTATAGATTATTCACTTCGATCGTGCAATTTCGTGTGAAGCATATATTATATACTTGAAATAGACACTTTGATAGCTCACGCTTTCGTAGTCAACTGATTTAGTTCCCAGAATAGATTTTGACTACTTTCAGTTCCTCCTGAAAGTATACTGAGACTATATCTTTGTATGCGTGGGTATATGATTGCATTGCTAAGAGCCTTTTGTGTAAGTGGTCTCGGGGATTAGCAGTGTAGAAGTCGGAATAATTTTCCAAGTAGTAACCTATCACATACCAGGAAACAGCACTCGAAAAAATCGGTTTACCTATTGAAAGGCATAAGATACCTTCAAGCGGATCAAAGGGATACGAGTTACGTTGTGAATGAGCGTATAGACAGCAGATGATGAGCTATAATAATTCGTCGAGGTATCCAAATATCTTTTCATTATTTTTTACTATATATATGAAAGTGCATGACAAAGCCAATGTAAAGTCTTACGACCCTATTTTTATACTTGAGGACTTAAAATAGGTGACATTTGCCAATGTGCCCAATTTTTAGTTTTTTTTTTCAATGATATTTGATAATGGCAATTCTTCTGCAAATTTTGCAGTTTTTCTACAACACTATAATATGCGATCCTGCACCACAAAACCAAACAAAAAGTCGCCAGACATGGATTTTTAGTTAAGGGCAGATTCGGAAAGAACAGACTCTAAGCTTTAAAATGATGTATAACCTAATTCAAATGGACTCTCTTAACCTATCTAAATCTTGGAAAGAAAGCACATTCTCTGAACTTAAAAAAGAAGCTCTGAAGTACAGGGCCTATTCAAGAGTTTAATCTTTACCAAGTTGGGCTAGCTGGGGGATGAATGGGACAAAACAGGATGTAAACAATGGAGGGATTATCAGATTAAGTTGAAATTAAGCATGCTTCATTAATACAGTTTTTCCATGATCAATGCCAACTTTCAAAGCAGTAGCATGATTCTTCCTAAAGTTCAAGGTTTTTAAGAAATGAAAAATGAAACAAATATATAGTTCAGAGACACACCTTATCACGCTATTCTTCGAAAATGTGTTCCAGAAAACTGCCTAAAACACAATTTCTTGTCTGTTTTACAATCCCAAACTTCAGCATAATGTGAAAGAGTAATCTCTCTTTCAGAAAATAGGAAAAAGTCAAGATTGCTTATATAGGTTTACCCATTTCACCTATTTTCAGTCCTTATACAAAATCAATGTGTGAGACTTTTTCTTCGTTTTGTGATGCACAGTCACATATTGTAGAGTAATGTGATTATACATTATTTTACTGATCTCATTCAAATCCTTATAATGAATAATCCAATCAATTTTGAGAAGATGCAGCTACAGCTTCGACAGTTGTTAGTAGTCATATATACCATGTACTTACACAGCTTAATATAATAATCCCTTCTTTTGGGTTACTATGGAGTTTTTATGTTGGGGTCTTGCAAAGCATGGTCAAACTATATTTTGGTCCATGTTTTTTGTTTGAAATGTGTATTAGCAATAATGGTAACGACATTTCCCGAAGTATTTTAAAACTGTATTAGCATTAATGGTAACGACATCAAAACTACACAGCAGTAGGTCCTTCACAGATATATGCATAATGTGAAGTTTTTCTTTCATTTTCATTTTCATTGCCTGTTAATAAAATGACCTTTAGAATTAGGTACTTGTACATGTATGACTTGCGTATTCTTCACGTGTTTATCACTTCGTTGTTCATGCAATATTGGAAATGTGACAAAGCAGGAAGACGCGTGAGGTCAGGAGAATCACGAGATGTGGTGTAGAATAATGGAAAACGAAACAAACTTTGCTTTTAATGTCTTAACACTTCCGCTGCTGGTGTCCTTTCACTGTCAATCGCTTCTTTTTGTATTCTTCCTCTCCGTATCAGCACAGTTAAATTCGGCTATAAAGTCTCAGAAATTTGTCGTTATTACGGAATGAGGGAAATCCTAGTGGGGGCAACAACATGTCACACATTCTGACACCGAAATAAATCACCACCGCTACTCAAACTGAAAGTAATTAAATCTTTATTCTTCGCTCGCTTCCTCAGACGGCATGGTCCGAGCCTCGAGCCATCTTTACTTCCAACGTGGGCAGAACAGCCAGGCCACACCCACTTCGTACAAATGCATATTCATGACAGTTGTAAAGATAATACCATTAACATTTTACCCTTCAGTCTTGATGAGTTCACAAAATATTATTTTTATGATATTGCGTGTTGGTTGCTAACCTAGCTCAAACTCTAAGCTGACAACCAGGCGCGTTTCTTTGTTATTATTATTATTTATCTGTGCTGAGCTTCAAATACAAATATCACTGTTACCCTGAGGAAGATCCGTGCAAGGGTCGAAAATTTGGTTTACAAATAAATGAAGTTGGATTCTAATGCATTATGTCAACTTGTTTGTCTTCATCGTCTTCATGCTCTTATTCCAACACGCGGATGATAATACCATTATATATATATATATATATATATATATATACATATACATATACATGTCGCATATACATACATATATGAACTTCATTACTTTCGAAGATACCAACAGTTTGAAACAGTACTATGAAGACTGAAAGGGATTCCTGAACAAGTATGTATTTGATATCATTTGGTACGGTTGATACAAATTTAGAATGGATAGACCGGAAAGATAAATGGACAGTATAAAAGTGTGAGTGCATGACATGACATGAGGCAACGATTGGCAGGCAGTTTTTTATTACACATTAAAATGATGAAAAGATGTTTTACTTTCATATCGATAACAAGCTGACAGCCCACCCATTATGCCACGTCAGTGAGAATAACACATCACTGAATAGATACTTCAGTTAATCGTCAAATGACAACGGCGTAGCCAGGATTTGATCTTAGGGGGGCGGTTAGTCTGCGAGGGAGCGAAGTAACCGAGCCCGAGCGAGCGGAGCGAGCGAGGGGGGGGGGGGGAGGGTGTGCGGGGGGTGTCCCCCCTCCCACGGTAAGAACTTTTTGCATTTTGATGTTGCAAATGGTGCAATTTGATGCATGTTTTTGCTCGTTTTATCGACGTGAAACAGTCCCACTTGTTTAAGGTAGCAGTATATTTTAGTGTAGATTATTATTGAACAATTTGCCTATAAAATGGTATAATTTTAAATACACTTCTTGTATAATATACAAGAAGTGTATTTAAAATTATACCATTTTATATGTATAATTTTTATATTTTTTTTATTTATTTTTTATTTTTATTTTTTTTATTTATATTTTTTTTATTTGTATAATATACAAGAAGTGTATTTAAAATTATACCATTTTATAGGCAAATTGTTCAATAATAATCTACACTAAAATATACTGCTACCTTAAACAAGTGGGACTGTTTCACGTCGATAAAACGAGCAAAAACATGCATCAAATTGCACCATTTGCAACATCAAAATGCAAAAAGTTCTTACCGTGGGAGGGGGGACACCCCCCGCACACCCTCCCCCCCCCCCCCTCGCTCGCTCCGCTCGCTCGGGCTCGGTTGCTTCGCTCCCTCGCAGACTAACCGCCCCCCTAAGATCAAATCCTGGCTACGCCGTTGTCATTTGACGATTAACTGAAGTATCTATTCAGTGATGTGTTATTCTCACTGACGTGGCATAATTTAATATATTATATTAATTCCTTTCACTGAATATCATGAACGCGACTGAACCCGAGCGAGCGGAGTGAGCGAGGGGGGAGGGGAGGGTGTGGGAGGGGGGTGTCCCCCTCCCACGGTAAGAACTTTTTGCATTTTGATGTTGCAAATGGTGCAATTTGATGCATGTTTTTGCTCGTTTTATCGACGTGATTCTCTTATGAATCAAAGGCCAGATGAAAATGATAACAATTTACTGTTCAATACAGAAATTGCACTTTTACTCCATACCTTGAAACTTTCTCAAGTGTGTAAACTTATGAAAGGGTCAAAGTCGAAGTTAAAGTTCTTAAATCCCCAAATACATGCTCTCCTACTCATCCAATTAAACATAGGTCAAGGAAGGTGAACATTCAATACATTTGTGACAAACATGTCATTTTAATATTTTGCCAATTTTGTGAAAATGTAATCACACATTGTCCACATGTACTATAGACCTATTAGGAGAATCATGCATTATGGCGGAGGCATACCAGTCGCCATAGCGACATTTCTAGTTTTTTTTTAATCCTTGGTGTCCTACTTGCCAAAGTTTACACTTCCTCGCTAGACTTTATTATTATGACAAACATATTTTACAGCATACACCACAGCTAAATAAAATGTTTCAAGATGCGTTAAATTCTTATATTGTTTTCACTTCTTCAATGTTCAGCACTGAATTGACCATAGGCCTATTCAATTTTGGCCTGGAACTCTGAATTTGACTTTTGATAAAGTGATACTTATTAAATATTAAACCATGGATGGTGGCAAACATCCGTTTCATAATCATAATTAACAAAGTATGATTTTTTGAAAATCACTTTTGTAGATCATAATAGGCGTTAGCGTGATGTTACGCAAGGTTACTTAGACTTAAAATACAGAGTAGTTTTGCTGGTTTTGGTTGTTGACATCAGGCAACGTAAATTAAGTTTATACGGCTTAGAAACGCCTAGATTTGTATTCCTTTTGGTTTACTTACAATTAGGCTTGCCTGGTGCGACAACCGAAAATGATATAGGATGTAGGGCTCTAGAAGTCAATAGGTCTAGATCTAGTCTGGACTCTTGCCTAGATTTCTAGACAAGATCTAATGTTAGACGGATTCTACCCTGCTGGCCCGACACTCCCGAGTAAAGGCAAAAGCCTGCCCTAAAAAAGGTTAAGTTAACTGATAGCTTGCATTGCGCCATATCTAGCTCAAGATTCTTATTCATTATTTGTATTTAATTATATCAGTTAACTTGTCAACAGCCTAGGCTTATTAGCAAGACGTCTGCCCGTGCCTAGCAATAATTCTCCCCAGCGGTTTTTATTCTCTTACACAAATATAAATATACGGGGCTTACACGCGAGTACCCAAGTCATCGCCAAGGTAAAGAAATAGAGTCCACAAACATTCACGGATCGTACCGATATTTACCTTGAAATTCAAGTCTTGGCTACAGCGGTATGTCCTCTACCCATTCGCTCATAGTCGGTAAAAGTTGTTTAATTTTATTTATTTTTAATTAGCTAGCGAAAAAAAAAAAATGTAGACTCTAGTTGTCACACAGCCAGTTGCGTCGATCTCTGCCAGCGCCAGAGATAGTTAGCTGGCCGGCTGGCGCCGGGTGGTAAAAGAATTGGCTGTCGCTGGCAACCTTGCCACGCACGCCGGGCGCTTGCCGACCCGGCCTGTTTGGCCCCCAGTTATGGCGTCGCCTTAAGAGGGCGCACTTCCATGAACAGTCGCTTGAATCGGTCTATACTGAGACTATATCTTTGTATGCGTGGGTATGATTGCATTGCTAAGAGCCTTTTGTGTAAGTGGTCTCGGGGATTATCAGTGTAGAGGTCGGAATAATTTTCCAAGTAGTAACCTATCACATACCAGGAAACAGCAAAGTTTGGTTTTAGTCCACCTATTGAAAGGCATCAGATACCTTCAAGCGGATCAAAGGGATACGAGTTACGTTGTGAATGAGCGTATAGACAGCAGATGATGAGCTATAATAATTCGTCGAGGTATCCAAATATCTTTTCATTATTTTTCAATGTATATACAGTGCATGACAGAGCCAATGTAAAGTCTTACGACCCTATTTTACTTGAGGACTTAAAATAGGTGACATTTGCCAATGTGCCCAATATCTAGTTGTTTTCTTAATGATATTTGATAATGGCAATTCTTCTGCAAATTTTGCAGTTTTTCTACAACACTATATGCGATCCTGCACCACAAAACCAAACAAAAAGTCGCCAGACATGGATTTTTAGTTAAGGGCAGATTCGGAAAGAACAGACTCTAAGCTTTAAAATGATGTGAAACTCAATTCAAATGTACTCTCCTAACCTATCTAAATCTTGGAAAGAAAGCACATTCTCTGAACTTAAAAAAGAAGCTCTGAAGTACAGGGCCTATTCAAGAGTTTAATCTTTACCAAGTTGGGCTAGCTGGGGGATGAATGGGACAAAACAGGATGTAAACAATGGAGGGATTATCAGATTAAGTTGAAATTAAGCATGCTTCATTAACACAGTTTTTCCATGATCAATGCCAACTTTCAAAGCAGTAGCATGA